>JAXQKB010000046.1:0-241236 GCA_037042295.1 Irpex sp. Y119-03
TAACCATGTCCCAGGGTCACGTGACTGGTCTTTCAGAACAGGTACAGAAATGACGTAGGAATTGAGAGAAAAATCGGAAAAATAGTCAAAAATAAAAGGAAAAATTGTCCAAGTCGTGACAGGGTACGTCCTCAACAAGCAGGTTTCGAAGACGTCCAGCCTCCGCGTACTCTTTCGGAACAGCTTCCAATTACTGACACAGTGAGCTTCATCCCATACGACGCTGATCAGGTGTGAAACAAAGTCGCGGTCCTTCCATAGCTTCTGAAACGGGCCATCTTCTGCCAACGCAAGCTCCGGATTCACAATGACAACACGGTACTTGTGCCCAGCAATATCCTGTTGTAGTATTTTCAGTGACAGGTAAGTGATACATTACGGAACTCGTACCTGCATCACTTTCGGTGAGAAGCTCTGCGCATCGACTGATATTGCGGAAATGCCCTTGCTAGCCAGTTGGTTTCTATTCTGGGCGCCCAGGATATTAAGTGGTGTTATGACGAGCTGAATTCCATTGGGGCAGAATATTAGTGGCAGCCAGAAAGTAAGTGTCTTTCCCGAGCCTGTCCCGGATATTGCGACGATATCCTTGCCCCCTTGAAGCACAGCATGGGCAAGCTCTGCCTGCCACAGGCATGGGCGGTGACCAAAAACCTCTCGACCCCTCTGTCGAATAGCCTCAATAGTAGGGACTCTTGGGCAAAGCACTTGCGCGCGCGCAGGACGCATCATCGTAGAGTGAAGAATTGTATGCTATTTTCATTGCGTGTCGGTGCGTCGTAGCTGCCAGGGGGCGTACGGTGATGACAACTACCAAAGAAGGCAGGTTCGGAGGGAGCGATCACCGAGCTCCGCTGTTTACATATGTTTGATGCCAGCCGCCCTATAGAGCTTAGGAGGATTAAGGTTCAAAAAACTGATGGCGTTACTTATTCTGGTATGCATTAGATAATCTGATCCATTAGTCATACTGATGGATTTCTATATATGCTACTACCATATCCTGCCCACTTGCGTGAGACTCAGAATGACTACTGGTGAGATTTATCCTCCTAAGCTCTATAGGGCGGCTGGGAAGGAGCCTGCATCAACACCAGCCTCACACATGTATGCCGCCATCATCAGAATGCAGGACGGCTGAGCGCTGAGCTCCTACAGTAAATGGTAATAAATATGGAGCCGCGTGCACACTAGAGCTGTGGTTATGGGATTCAGCATGTATCTCGGTATAAGGACTTAGCACTTACTTATTCTGGGCGTCGCACTGGCAGCCTACCGAGGTAGTCATTAACGAGACGTCGACGGGTAGCCGTAGATACCAGTCATATTGGCACATGGCGAAAACAATAATTCCAAGCCGTGCACAGACCGAGCAGACAGCTGGCGAGTAGTCTCCCCGAGGCAGAGTAGACAGATTCAACCTTCGCAAGCTCAGGATCAACTGGCGAGGTAACATTGTGAGGCATGCGTAAGACGGAGGAGAGTGTACCAGTAGCTGTACGCTCTCGGCCGTCGCACAAGTCTGCATATAATGTATATTTGTCCTCTTGGCACATGATGCCGCCCTTAAGGCCTAAGGCTTGAAGACGATTGATCGGACAGAATTCGAAGTAGACGAGCGGCGGACTCGCGCATTGAGAGCCGTCCTATTGGGCGGGTTGATGCATTTGTGGGGAAATCTCTCCGTGTCGGGGAGAGGCCTAAAAAAAGTGTGTTTATAGCGGTTAAAAGGCCAAATTATCTCTTTCTACGATGTTGGTACTTACGATATCATAATGCGCAGGAGGGCCCGGGAGGGATTCCACTTCTCCGTAGTCATTTGCACCATTTCAAAGCGGTAGGACCAGAGCTCTACACGTGCCTGTGTTGAGTTTGGAGCGCCCTCAAGGCTACATGGTCATATAGAGATTGTACAATGCTGTGCGAGTGATGAGATCAGTCAGGGAAGTGGTCCGTGGCACAAGCATGAGCTTCTTCCCGGAGGTTTTTGTAAGCGATCGTTCAATAGCAGTGGCGCACGACGTTTTGGCCAGCCTTGAGAAGCTTGAGATCTTGAGACTGGGCCAGTCTCGCTTGCAAAGTAACAATGAGGCAGGACGACGTGGAATTACTGTGGCCGCAGAGTGGGTAAATGCGTACCTTGGCTTGGCAGTTCTCCTGCTCGTAATGCTTTTGGAATTTCTCAACGCCTGGATAACAAATAGCGAGATTGGCCTGTCAATAGCTCCATAGATCCTGGAGTATTTTCTGAGTATGCGATTGGTTGGACGAGGGCAAGATCTCCTAGTTATCGGAGGAGAACGCATCACAAAGATCGAAGTTGCCTCTGGAAATCTAATCAGATATATAAAGCGCCCACGATGTCCGCATAATCTTATCAGATTAAGGCACGCTAGCTTCATCCACCACCTGCGCATAAAATCATTGGCCAGTGACCCTTCTCCTCGTCGGTTTTCCGGGGCATCTCGCCTTTGGAAACAGGTCCAGAGCATGTTAATTTGTTTGTTTCCTGCGGTTCCGAATACCTCTTAAATGGCAAGCGATGATGTTCGTCTTGGCCCCCGCATCCGTCCTTCGACCCGGGATCCCTCTTCACGATGCTCTACGGATATCTCTGTCAAAGCCTTGCGTTGCTGCTGGCAATCTTCGTCGCTGGTGTTAATGGGGAGATATACTATAACAAGCCTCAGCTCTGCGCATATGCTTGTTACGACACCGTATCCGCATTGACGTTCGGGGACTTCGATCCGGAGCTGGATTATATTCCCGCGCGTTGCAGCTCGCGGCTTGCTGTCAGCTCTGTATACGCCTGCTTTGACCTTCGATGCAGTTCCCAGTACACGCCAGAAGAGAGTTTCGGCTATCTCGAGGCGTACTGTCAGTTGTATGGCCCCGCGACTTTGAACGGCAGCTACGCAGACGTTATCCAGGACATTGTCGCCGAGTTTGGGAGTGTCGAGAACGTCCCTGTTGTTGACCCGACCACCACCGTGGAGATCCAGAATACGACCGTAGTAACTCCACAAGAGAACTGGGAACTGAGCGAGAAGACTCTGGTAAGTTTTATTCGAGCTATTGATCCACCCACGCTGACGGTTCTCTAGTACGTATGGCAACATGAGATGCATATGCACCATGCATTCGGATGGAGTATGTACGTTATGGCTGCAGGTGTCCTGTTCCTCGGCGTGCTCCATCGTCTCACTGCGTATGTGACCCATCGACTCCTCGCCAAGCGTCCACTTGTCATCGACGCTGAGCACTCCGCGTCCATCGTCGGCAAAGGCACAGCGCCGAACACCGGACTCCTGAACAAAGTCAACAATCTGTGGGCGAAGCATGTCCTCCTTCCCGCAACCTTCGGCTATCGTCACATCCAGCCTTGGGGATGGTGCACAATCCCAACACGGCTGCAGTCTATCCTGGTGTTCGTGTATTTCGCGCTCAACTTCATCTTCTGCGCGGTAGATTGGAAAGAGTTCCCTGGCAACACCTAGTGAGTGCATCTCATACTGTACGTAGGCCTTGTTACTAACCATCTGCCTAGCTGGGTCGTGACCACCGACCAGTTCTGGCGTTACTTCTCTGACCGCACCGGGATCATTTGCTTTGCCAATCTCCCTCTGGTATGGCTGTTCGCCGGGCGGAATGACGTCCTTCTATGGCTCACCGGGTGGTCGTTCTCTACCTTCAACGTCTTCCACCGCTACGCAGCCCGTATAGCCACCGTTCAGGGTATCTTACATTCCGTCGGTTACACTGTTATTTACTGGCGAGGTAAGCTAGTGTTTTGATACGTGAATATGCACCCACTGACCGTGCATGCCAGAAACCGGAGACTGGAGCGCGTACAATACGGAGTTACCCGAACAATGGTTCTGGACAGGGATTGCAGTAAGTGGATGTGCATCGAGCTCATGATCTGCTTACCTATATTGTCTTCAGGCCACTGTCCTCATGTCCGTTCTCCTGGGTCTATCGATCCTTCCATTGCGCGCGAAGGTCTACGAGCTCTTCCTCGCAATTCACATTGCGTTCTCGCTTGTGATTCTGATCTTCCTCTTCCTGTAAGTACCCTCCTGTCGTTCACATACGTGTTTCTAATCTGTTGTTTCAGCCACGTCAAGATCATGGATGGCGAATATGACGCTTACCTCTGGGTATGCGCTGGATTCTGGGTCTTCGACCGTTTCATCCGTCTTGCCCGCATCGTGGTCCTCAACTACCGCGTCATACTCCCTGGAAAGAACGACCCCCTCAAGCGCAGCGCCGCAACTGCGACATACGACCCCGATGGCGATATCATCCGTCTCACCGTTCGCCCCTCTACAAACTTCCTCGTCGGTGCCGGCATACACTACTACATCTACACGCCAACCGCCTCCATGTTCCGTCTATGGGAGAACCATCCTTTCACTCTTGGTACCTGGAAACAGATTCCCAAGGATGGCAGCGTTCGTGCAAACGAAGGCTCCCTCCACGAGAACGACCTTGCTTCTCCCACTGTCACTGATACCAAATCCATCTCCACTGGAGAGGTCGAGCTGCACCCGACTCAGCAGGAACTGATGTTCCTCATTCGTCCGTATAAGGGTATGACCAGTACTCTCAAGAAGCAGCTGCTCAAGGCCCCGGGTTATACCAAGGACATCCGCATCCTCCTCGAAGGGCCATATGGTGTCGCCGCTGACCTTCGTCAATACGAGCGCGTGCTCATGATCTCCGGTGGTAGCGGTGTCACTGGTCTCCTTGCCTATCTGTACGAGTTTGAGAAGCTCGCACTCGAGGGCAAGTCCGAGGGGAGGAAGCTGAGGTTCGCGTGGGCTGCCCGCGAGCCGAGGTTCGTCGCCGACGTCGTGGAGAAGGATCTCGTGCAGTTTGTTGGCCGTGCAGACACCCGCCTCGACTTCTTCATGACACGTGGCGATGAGAAGGTCAACCACGTCGAGCAGGCATTAGCGCATGCTACTCGCCACAATGGTCTGGATAAGACCACCAATGCCGTCGTCTCTTACACCCGTCCCGATATTGCCGCCTTGCTGGAGGAGGAGATTTCACAGCTCATCACGGATGTCAGCCGACTCGCTGTTGTCGTCTGTGGTCCTGGACGCCTGGCGGACGATGTCAGGCGCGAGGTTGTGAGGGCAGTCGGTTCGAAGATCGATGCCTCCAGGATCGAGCTCTACGAGGAGTCTTTCGGATGGTAGAGGGTTTACGGTAATGTTTGTACGACTGTTACGAATTGCCTGCGCTTTTTGTGAGGCTGGGATTATGCGTTCACGTTGGTTGTTAGATTCTAATAAAAAGTATAATGATCAGTTTTTGTATTCTTAACACACATCTGAGGCCGACTGCTCGACTAAATACGACCCCGATACGTAGGAAACTTTTGAGCGGATTCGACGCTTATTGGCCCAGTCTGGTGGGTTTATACGCAAGCCAGAATCGACTTATCACCTAAAGAAATCACGGTCAGCTCTCAGAAGATGTAAGCATGCTGTACGCTCACCTTATATCGATGCATTCCCCACACGATCCTCGTCTCGAGATATACCGGTCGCTGTAAGGGCACAAAGAATAAGATGGTACACAAGTCCATGCATATATGGTGATACGGATCAACAGGGTATGTGTTCTACAAGTCCAATGAGTGCCCAGACGACGACCAACACAAGAGATACAAGTTAAGAAAATGAGACACGGTCACCGACACAGCCACAAACAATCATCAACCCTGTCTTGAATGTTCAAACACGAGCGGTTCTACCTCATAAGGCAGCCCCGCAGAAAGATCATGTGGAGAGGGCGACGGACTAGATCCCCTTGACCTCCCACTCTCCGTACTCAACAAGGGCGCTCTCGACTCTACCCTCGACAATTCCGACTTGCTCCCATCATCACCATTATCGAGGTACGGATCGTTCATAACGTTCAACGCGACCTCGTCCCCGCCTTCAACCTCATCAGCGATGATCGCACCCGTGCGTCTATCGAGGCTGAAGCGCAGGTTGCTCAGCTTCGCACGCATCGTAGCCTTGTCGTCGAATGGGTACAACAGCTCGCCGAACCCGGAATGTGAGGTCAAGGCCACGATGGACGCGATTGTACCCGGGTGGGCTGTTAGGTGAAGACGACGGCGGACTTGTCTGTGAGCGAGGTGGAAGGCGATGCCTACGAAACCGACGACGATCAGGATCACGGCGAGAGCGTGGCCGGCGAATTTACTATTCAGAAAACGGGTAAGTACTCCTGTATTGTATATCGAATGCTGAAACGGCGTGACATACTCCATGATCAGCCGCTCTTGCAGAGACGTCCTCTTTGCCGACAACGTCTGGTTCGCAGGTACGAAGTAAACGGTTTTGGCAGTGATGGACAAATGTTGCGTCTGCTCATAACAGAGAAATGAGCACTTTGTCGGCAAGAACGATTGGTGTAGAACGTACGTAGATGTTAGACGTCAGATTCAGGAACCCATCTGGGGCGTCGAAGAGTCGTTGGAGCGTGTCAGCGTCCTGCGATGCGAAACGGAAGATCGCCCCGGGTATCTGCGAGCCTACGGCCGTGGCACGAGCTTGAATGAACTTGTCCTTTCCAGGCAAATCTCCAAAGAGCACGCTACCCCAGTCGTCAGTGAATCGAGCTATTTCAAATGGTAAACGGACTCACGCATTGAAGACCTTTCCATTTAGTGGGTCCCCAGACACGTTATTAGGAGCGGTGTAAGCGTTCTTGATAGTGACATCGGTGAGGTTGTTATTGGTGAGGTCCACGTTGGCAACGATATTAAAGAGCTCCAACGTAGGCCTGCAAATAACGGCGCTTGCTTGTGGCTGATTCTGCGTATTATTGTGGTAGAACCAGAACATCACCGGCGCATATTCCTGTGGGAAGTCTGCTGGTAGCCCGCAGCTACTGGTATCCGCAGGCGCAGTACCGTACTGCTGTTCGGCACTGGTCGGATCGAAAGTCACACGTGAAGAGCAGCCGTCTTGGAGGGTGGTGGTGATGGAGAAGTTCGCGGGATTAGAGGTATCGACCGTAGGAGAGGAAGGAGGGGCGGCGCAATTCGCTTTGGTACGGATTCCTGTTGTGTCTGCAGCAACAGAGCTCTGCATGCCGTATGGGTCCGTGTGGAACTGTGCAGAAGCCCAACCAGCGTTGACGAACGGAGGGTCCGGGAGACCTTGAAATGCAGCCGCTTCGGTGAATCCGGCAGCGGCAAGAAAAGCGTTAAGAGACTTGAAGTCAGGTATGAGCCCGAGGGTGGAAGTGCCTTGGACTGTTATGGGCTCTTCCATGGATACAGCTTTGACGGACAACAGTCCACCGGCAAGTGGCTGGAATAGGTCGGATGCGAGGGCTGTGATCATAGAAAAGTAGATGATGTATTGGCGTCGTTTCGTGACTTTGAGGAGGGTCGAAACTCGGTTGTTCATCACGTAGTCCATCATGAGACTCTCCTCCGCTCGTGCGTTGCCTTCGGAGAGGACGATATACGGCTGGTACCAGCGCAGGACGTAGTCGGAGACGTTCCATAGAAGTGATAGTGGTAGAATGAACATCGTTGGGAAGAATGATGTTAGGAAGGAGACTTGAACATGCGTGAAGGCGAATATGTTTCGTTGAGCTACGGTAAAGCCTAGCTGGACGTCAGTACTCGAGAATCGTGTTGTGATGAAAGCTTCTGACGTACCGTGATTCGCGTTCGATATCGCGAGTGCTATCTCAACGGCAATACCGATGATGATCATCAACGCTGCGAGCCCAAACACCTTCCATGTTAATGGCCAGGTGTTCTGTTGCCACATACGGTTAAGCACAACACACGATAGTCATGAGTGTATAGTACGCACATATTCTTCGGGTCGTCGAGTCTCCACTCCTGGAGTAGGTATAACATGGACACTGTCCCGAAATCGCCTCGACGCTCTCTTAGGTTCGGATAATGGATCAGGCCTGCGACGAGGCTTGAATGTGCGACGAAGGGCCTCCATGGGCTTCAGTACGACCTTGACGAGTAGATTTGAGACCTAGAGCCACCGACCAGCGTTGAAGAGGTCCGAGGATGAGATTAAGAACGTAATAAGTCGTAGCGTGGTGTGAGTAGCGACCTGTGTTGCTGCGAACAGCCGACGGTGTGCTCGGTCTGACCCGTTTGACTTCCTGATGATCAACGTTAACTGTCAAGATGTCTGTGCTCGCAGTGCGTACGCCACCTACCAGTGCACGGCTTTTGCAGCATAGGAATGCTCGGAAATACAAACATGACAATAACAGCTCGGAGGACTGCTTTTGTGAGACAAGGGTCGGGCGAGGCGGCGTCGGTGATGCTATTTTGGGACAAGAGGCGGTCCTTTTCAAAAACGCTGGATGAATTTGACGCTTTAGGAAACTACCGACTTTCTTCTGTCACCGCAACATTGCGCTGAAAGCCTATTAGCCTATTCAACCTGGCCAATCTGCACAGCTGAATCGCATGCAAAAGCGCGACGGAGGCAGATAAGGTATGCTGCAGATAAGCTAATAATTTGTTCCGGACCCTGACTCGGAGTTGCATCATTAGGCGATCAACCACTCGAAAGCAGGTCTAACTGACTCTTTCTGCTCTCCTCCGTCACTTGCAATTTGCGACATAGGTGTTTACGGGGCTCTCGTCACCCGACTGTCATTCGTTAGGTGCTGTATGACATGATGCCTCGTCGGTTGTCGCGACCAGAGTCGCAGACCCAAGCCGAAGGCGCCTCGGCCCAACCTATCAGAAGTGAAAACGCGAACACAGGTACTAATGACGCAGGTTCCTCACCACCTCGCGACTTAGCACTTCTGTTGGCTTCAACCCAAGGGGGCTCTCCTCTTGCCCGAGCTGGGTGAGTATTTATTACAACCACCCACGACCTATCCTATGCTCTAACTATGACTCTCATACCAGGCTACTCCAGCCTGTGAGCTTTATGTCTTCGCCTACCAAGCAACTACGGCCTAGGAACATAGTAGCCCCACATGCCCAGCAGACCATTCGCGACAGCACAATGCAACTATCTAGCCTCTCGCTCCGGTCGCCGTTGTCATCATATACGTCCGACTCGTTCATTTTCCCCTCGGCGGTAGCAGAAGTGGACGACCAGGAGTCCATAGCTGCATCCTCTGTGGCGGCTACTGACAGTGCAACGGACTTGACGGCTTCATCGACTCCTGAAGGTGCTGCGACCCCTCGAGGACGCCCGTTGCAAGGACCGAGCTCGGCGGAACCGTCAGGGCTGTCTTTATTACTGGCGAAACGGAACCAGAGCGCGTCCTCACGGACATCCTCTGAATCCCTTGCTACCCCCACCGCCGCACGTCCCTACCCAACTCCAGCGCAAATCGTGGTCACGGACGACTCCTCGGCTACAAGCATACAACACGCAGTGACTCAGTCTTCCGAGCATGCACCTCTTCTGGACGTAGAGGCCGCTCGACCCTCGTACGGATCCACCGAAGCGAACGGTGATCACCAGTCGGCACCCGTTTCCAAGAGAGACACCAAGGGTGTCGTCCCTCGTTGGAAGGACTATTCACCGTCGGCTCGACTGGGAGGTTTCTTCGCGTCAGCTGTCCGTGCATTGCCCGCGGTGATATTGGGAACGTTACTGAATATTCTCGATGGCATATCCTGTACGTCTTTTCGGCGTTATCCGTCACACATACTCATTCACGCGACTACTCCTTCTAGATGGTATGATTGCCTTTCCTGCAGCCGGTGTATTCACTGGGCTCGGTGGGGTCGGCGTGTCGATGTTCTTCGTCTCGTGAGTGGTCACACATGCGAGATCCGTAGTCTTCTGTGCCAACTTAACCCGCCTTCAGCGCAATTATATCACAGCTCGTGTACTCCCTTGGCGGAAGCGGCTTCGCCGGCGCCAACGGGAGCATGATGATCGAAGTTGTGGTGAGTGTTCTGTTGGTAGAAGCGGGTCATGAGAGTCGATTTATGTATTGTGTATTGTGTAGCCATTCTTTCACATTCTGGCGACGGACATTGCGAACGAAATAGGCGAGGATCATCCTCACGAGATCATTGCGACAACGATTGTGTCGTTTGCACTCTCTTCTTTGTTGACGGGTAAGTGCGCTCTAGATCATCACGTTCGAGTAGCATCTAATTAGTTGCTCATCTTTCAGGGCTCACGTTCTTCCTACTTGGCGCGTTACGTCTTGGTACTCTCATCGGTTTCTTCCCTCGGCATATCTTGGTAGGGTGAGTAACTCTGCTCATAATTATACCGCGATTCCAGGGCGGTACTGACTCTCACTCAGATGCATAGGTGGCGTCGGCGTCTTCCTGATTATAACAGGGTAATTTCTTGCATCGAATGCTACCAAACGATACACTCATTCACAAGCCCAATATACAGACTCACAGTCAGCACACGCATGGCTGACGATGACTTCTCACTCTCTCTGGACACCCTCAAATTCTTCGTACTCAATCTACACAACCTCGCGCTATGGCTCCCTGCATTTGCTCTAGCTGTCTTGCTTCGACTCATCACACACAAATACCATCATCAACTTATCTTTCCTATTTGTACGTCAAGTCCAAGATAAATGTCGTGCCTACCTTTCGCTGATGTGACGTGTTTTCTTTCACAGATTTCATCACTATTCCTATAATCTTCTATATCGTTGTGGCTGCTGCTCGCATGAATCTAGGAACTCTCAGAGAAGCCGGCTGGCTCTTTGAGATGGGCGATACTCACGAACCTTGGTACAAGTTTTACACACTCTATGGTCAGTCGCATGATTTCTCTCCTACGTAATCATAGTCCTCATAGCATGTAGATTTCCGGGCAACTCAATGGAGAGTGTTGTGGTCTACATTGCCCACTCAATTTGCATTGTAAGTACCTGTCATACCTTATTTGACGTCGAGGCTAAATTTGATGCCAGGCTGTTCTTCAATATTCTTCATCCACCGTTGAATGTACCTGCTTTAGGTTTGTGAATAATGCCGCTATATGTAACTCTCTCTAACAGCTATGTTTCAGCCGTGTCGCTCAATCATGACGTTGATACTGACAAAGAACTGGTCGCTCATGGGTATTCCAACATATTAGCCGGCTTTCTTGGCACAGTGTATGTCTTCTACTAATTATTGCATTGCATTTTTAAGAATACTCATTTTCCTACCAGCCCGAACTATCTCGTATACGTCAACACTTTACTGTAAGTGTCTAAAACGTACCCCTTTGACCTATATCTGACCAGTTTATGTAGCTTCTACCGAGTCGGTGGAGACACGAGAGTGGCAGGGGTTCTTCTTGCTGCAGCGACGGCAGCTCTGCTGTTCATCGGAACTGCTCCGATTGCCTACATCCGTAAGTGCTCTTACAGACTCACAGAAACCTTCAATTACTGACCTAGCGTTGTAAAGCTGTCATGGTAGTCGGCGCCCTGATCTTTGTCCTTGGCATTGACCTGGTGAAGGAAGCGCTGTGGGATACTCGCCGTCGGGTGAACTGGTAACAAGCGTTTTATCATGTCTGTGGACACGATATACTCACCGTAATTGCGTTGTTCTAGGTCAGAGTATATCACCATCGCAAGTATCATGATTTGCATGACCGTATGGGACTTTGTCATTGGTGTTATCTTCGGCATAGTCATCAGCTGTAAGCACCATGAACAATGTCCACCTAATTCTCTTACTCAAATGCAACTCTAGGCGTATTCTTCGTTGTGCAGAGCTCTCGACGTCAAAGCATTCGTGTGCTACATACAGGCGAGACCGTCATGTCTACAGTACGAAGACCGAGCGCGCACAGAGCCTATATTCGAGAGGTTTCAAAGCAGACTACGATTATGCGGTTACAAGGTATCTTATCTCTCCCATCCTCTCTGAGTGCATTGCTAAACATAGTTATCTGTAGGCTTTCTGTTCTTTGGAACGATCACACAGGTCGAAGAAACAATGCGTACAGTCGTCGAAGGCCCATCCTGGCAAACGCACCCCATCCGTTTCTTCATCCTCGATCTCTCTCTAGTGGCCGGTGTCGACATGTCTGCTGCCGAGGCGTTTGTAAGGATACAGAGACTGCTGTGGTCCAAGGGTGTCGTGCTGGTGTTTTGCGGGTTCTCGGATACGTCGCCCATTGGGCGGGCTCTGCGAAGCGTGGACTTGCTGGAGATGGACGGGGTGGAACTTTTCTCGAGGTTCAACGATGCGCTTGAATGTCAGTCATTCTTGCGCTGGTTTCTTGACGTTGATGTTCTGACGTGATCTATAAGGGACGGAGAACGCATACCTAAGAGCTTGGTTCAACTCTCAGAAGGCGGAGACTCATGCCATAGGTTCGTCTGTTCTAGATGGTCATTTCGTTGTGAGAGGTAATAACATCCATACTCAGCCCTTCCGGGCCGCCAAGATTACCGAGTTTTGCACGACGAAAACGTCAATACACCACGAAGAGCTCAACTCATAGAGGCTGGCTGGCGCACAATCGCTCGAGGTATGTTATACGGTCGACTCCTCGATTCTGCTTGGGCTAACTGACATATTCATAGATCACTCGCCAGACGTCCCCGTCTCGGATGACTCTCAACCTTACAGTACGCTTGTGAAGGCCTTTTCCTCGTATGGAGTCGTCGACCGAGAACAGTTCCAGCCCATGGCTGCATACCTCGAGCGGCAATCCCTGCCGGAGGGATATGTCCTATGGCGACAAGGCGATGCTCCAGACGGTTTATACATCCTGCAGTCAGGCGTCCTCAGAGCAATCTATCACTTTGCAGAGCATACGCCCGTGACGGAGGAAAGCATGGTAGCTGGAACCGTTGCGGGAGAGTTATCGGCACTGTCAAATACCACCCGCAATGCGACGTGTACCGTTGAGCGGGATGCTGTGGTGTGGAAGCTTAGTGTGGACAACCTCAAGAGGATGGAGGCGGAGCGGCCAGAGCTTGCGAAGGCGTTTACCAAGCTGGCACTGAAAGGTACTTGATCTTGTTCTGACTTGATTATGAGCGTATTTTCTGACATGACTATTTTCGCAGCCGCAAAATTAGATTATGACATATTACTGTCGGCTCTCGCTAGCAGACAATGATTTAGTACTCAGTGCCCCCATTTACGGGGCATACTTCATGATACATGATGATTGACATACGAACCACTCACATGTATTTGTGACTCGATAACTCCAGTAGCAATTGAGGCGCGATTAAATGTCTTTCGGCGGACTCAAGCTCTTGTTGTTACAGCATTCAAAACTGGGGTTATGAACCAGAAAGAGCTTGACTCACTCTTTGAAGCGGATGTCGCTTCTCATAGTCCCAGAGGCCATACTAAGAGCCACGTGTCGGCGTTGTATCAGGCGGAGTGTATCGGAGCCTGAACTAAACACGTGGGAAGAAAGAGGCGTGGTCTAAGGGCACTTTTCGTCGTTCGACTTGACCTGGACGTCCACGACCTCTCGACCAACCTCTCATTCCCCTTACAAGACTCTCATGTACGTGCTGCTTCGTTGTCATCGCGCGAGGGCGCTGTCGTTGTCGTCGATGGACGCCGAGGACGCGTCTGGACGCGACTCGAGAAAGACTATATGCTGACGTTGCAACTGCAGAATGCGTGAAATCGTCCACCTCCAGACCGGCCAGGTATGGCAGTTTCTGTAGCATGGTCTGGCGATGTAAAACTCACAGGATTTGACAGTGCGGTAACCAAATC
The DNA here is from genome assembly GCA_037042295.1 of Irpex sp. Y119-03. NCBI lineage: Eukaryota > Fungi > Basidiomycota > Agaricomycetes > Polyporales > Irpicaceae > Irpex > Irpex sp. Y119-03. The sequence continues at coordinate 13,709 of JAXQKB010000046.1, forward strand.
GGTGCCAAATTCTGGGAGGTCCTTTCTGATGAACACGGCATTAATCGCGATGGCTTGTACACGGGCACTAACGACCTCCAGCTCGAGCGTATTAACGTGTATTACAATGAAGTCGGCTCCAACAAGTATGTCCCTCGTGCGGTCCTGGTCGACCTCGAGCCCGGAACTATGGACTCTGTCAAGAGCGGCCCTCTTGCTGGACTGTTCCGTCCCGACAACTACGTGTTTGGCCAGAACGGTGCTGGTAACAACTGGGCAAAAGGACGTGAGTAATCCCTTCCACGATTGCCTGGCGATTGTCTACAACAAAACGCGTGTTGTTACTCTGTTCGCCCCATGTAGCGCGTCTACCACGTTTTTGTGCCGTAACCGGTGTTATTATTTGCTGACATCATCGTATCCTAGATTACACCGAAGGAGCTGAGCTCGTCGACGCTGTGTTGGACGTCGTCCGCAAGGAGGCCGAGGGTACTGACTGCCTTCAAGGTATGTTGATTGATTTTTGCGCGTGACCGTGACGTTATGTAACGCGCCATGCTTTGTGCACGCTGCTGATGGTTGTTGTAGGTTTCCAGATCACTCACTCCCTTGGTGGTGGAACTGGTGCCGGTATGGGTACGCTTTTGATCTCCAAGATTCGTGAGGAGTACCCCGACCGTATGATGGCAACCTACTCTGTTGTGCCCAGTCCTAAGGTCTCGGATACCGTCGTTGAGGTCAGTATACAATTTCGTGCTGTGAGGGAGATTTATTGAAACATGATTTCAGCCCTACAATGCTACTCTCTCAGTCCACCAGCTCGTCGAGAACTCTGACGAAACATTCTGCATTGATAACGAAGCCCTTTACGACATTTGCTTCAGAACCCTGAAGCTCTCTACACCCACATACGGCGATCTTAACCAGCTCGTCTCCGTCGTCATGTCTGGTATCACCACTTGCTTGCGTTTCCCTGGTCAGCTTAACTCTGACCTTCGCAAGCTTGCCGTGAACATGGGTAAGCGCCTTCGTCCATCTAATCTTTCTGTCCAGCACTTATCAGCATTCTAGTTCCTTTTCCTCGTCTGCATTTCTTCATGACTGGTTTTGCTCCTCTTACCGCCCGTGGCAGCCAGCAATACCGTGCTGTTACCGTCCCTGAGCTCACCCAGCAGATGTTCGACGCGAAGAACATGATGGCTGCTTGCGACCCCAGACACGGTCGTTACCTTACTGTAAGTCTCAATTGCATAGACAAGGTTCTTTCACATGCTAAGTCATTTTTAGGTTGCCGCCATCTTCCGTGGCCGCGTCTCCATGAAGGAGGTCGAGGAGCAAATGCACAACGTGCAGAACAGGAACTCTGCCTACTTCGTCGAGTGGATTCCCAACAACGTCCTCACCGCTCAGTGTGAAATTGCTCCCCGTGGACACAAGATGGCTGTCACCTTCTTGGGTAACTCGACTGCCATCCAGGAGCTCTTCAAGCGTGTCAGCGACCAGTTCACTGCCATGTTCAAGAGGAAGGCCTTCTTGCATTGGTACACTGGTGAGGGTATGGACGAGATGGAGTTCACCGAGGCCGAGTCCAACATGCAGGATCTCGTCGCCGAGTACCAGCAGTACCAGGACGCCACGTACGTATTCTACTCCCTTCGTTATATACCGTCTTACTGACTCTGTCTTGCAGCGCCGAGGAGGAGGGCGAGTACGAGGAGGAGGTCGTCGCCGAGGAGGAGCAGTAGACGGTTGCATTGCTCGATACATACCTGGATTTTCTTTTTCTGTTGTTCTGTCATGTGTCGTCACGAAAAGCTTTGCATACTTCATACTCCCTCTTTATTGGTCACTTCTCGCATCTGTCTTCTCCTTTATTCATTGGCACGACGTTACCCTAGTCCGCATACCTACCAAACGTATATCTTCATTAACTGCCGTTACGAATTGATGTTCTTTTCCCAGCGGGTACATATACATCGTGTGTTGTGAACCAGTACTGAAAGGTACATGTGTGAGACTCGCTGCTGACTTCGAGCACTCCGGGAGCACTACGTAGTAAGTAGGTTGCATGCTGTATCGATACTCTGTCGCTCAAGACGTAAATATCGCAATTCGCTCTGAGCATCTGAAATATGAATGAACTCTATTAGATCCGGGAGCGGTGAGACATATGCAAGCACTTTGACATATGGGTAGTACGTAGTAAGTACGTATCGCGGCGAGTTACGCCTGGTCGTTCTCAACGAGTTTGCCGCAGATAATGTACTTGCTGGAGAAGTGCTCCATCCAGCCTGGACAGACATGTATCAGCTGGGTCACGAATTGACAATGAGATATGCGACGTACCGTGCATGTTCTCGCTGAGTGACCCAGTCAGAATATCAGGTCAATTCTTGAATAGTAAACATGGTATTAGGACGTACATCTCATCTGGCTTGAGGTCCTCTAGCTTATCAAGAGGTTGATCAATGGGGGTGAGCATTTCTGTTGTCCCAAGGTGTTCCAATGCTTGAGTTACCATTGTACTTGAATGACCACAAGCTGATCTAGTCCAAAGACGCACCTTCATCGAACGACTGCTTGGCCATCCCGCGAGACGCATCCCGTCCAGCAAAGTTGGCATACATGCCGTCTACATTCAAGCCATTCAGTACGCATATATACAACGCATGCGTCAAGCACACTCACTGGGTCCGTAGAAGCTCCTTCCTGCGGTTACATCGTACACAACGCCCTTGATAGCCAGCAAGATACGCTGACCATTCTCTCCATTGAACGGCGCCAAGGTCTTAGGTGTGTACGTCTTGAAGAGTAGAGTCGGTGGGTGGGACTTGGGCATCCATGTGTAGCCTTCCTTGAACTCGGTCGGTGGCTTCACCGGGGCTTTTGTCGAGGGAAAGACGATCCGCTGCACACAGTAGAGAATGTAGAACGCGAGCGCGGTGTTTACAGGTAAACCTAGGTCGAACGACATGGTGGTCGTGGGATGAGATATGGCGGCGTCAGGGTCATCAGGCTCGTACGAGTTAACCCTCACGGCGGCAAGGAGCTCTATATTCGCGCTTGTTTCTTACCACCACCTGCGAAAGGATTGACGTTCATAGGTAGTTTATATACTACACACTCAGGTGAGTTCAGGACTGTTGCGCTCATGGGCGATCTACTTGCATGCATGCTTACGCCGAGTTGCATCAGGTTGGCGACTCACGACGGTTTATTGTCACCGAGGCTACTACTTCCAAAATACCGTCATAATCCACCGCCACGGCCCGCACAGATCGTCGGGGGACATCATAAGACCTCCTTGAACAAGGCAGATGGCAATTACTACCGGCTTTGTTCAAGGAGCTTTCTTGATGATCATAAAGACACGAGGGAGGATCTGTCTTCGACCACTCTTTCTGCGGACTCGTGACTATGACCATGCAAATATACGGTCCGTGTCGACGGACTTGGAATGGCTTATATAGGGCGCGTTGCATAAACGTCGTTAAGCAGCACTGCGAAGGTATGTGTGATACGCTGAGTGTATGCGGGTACGAGAGATAATTGCTATTCCAGTCCAAAGCAACTCGCGATGCGGGTTCTAATCGTCCAACTCATCACACTACTGTGTATATGCGCGACTTACGGCCTGAAGATACTTGAAAGCACCACCCTAGGCCAGGACCCTGCAACAGTCAACCGACTGAACGGCGAATCCTTCCAGCAGGACGCCGTCGTCACTTTCAACCGTAAGCTTTGTCACACTCGCGCAAATAAATGTCACTGGATACTCCCCAGATTACCAATATGCCGTCTTCTGGGCTGCTAGTGCCACAAATGCTTCCGTTCGCCACGCCAACGTTGCCCGTCGGTCTCTGAAACCGTCCGGAAAGTGGGAGAGCTTTGTCTTGGCAGACTACAATCAAACCGAAGACGATGGCCATGATATGTGAGTCTGGCTATCGCCGTCATTTGTACTGGGAAATAACTGCTGAGTTTCTTCTCAGCATTTCGTTAGGTATCTCGAAAGGAGATGGAACGTTACACCTTGGCTTTGATCAACACGACAACCCCCTGCATTACCGAGTCTCCCAGAAGAGCATCGCTACACACCCACAAAATGTGAAGTGGACGTCAGGCATCTTCGGACCTACACTTGTGAGCGCATCCCCTCCACGCAATCTAATTGTCTTACCTGCCACTTCGCTTAGGATCACCTTCCTGGGCTCGAATCGCTGGACAAATCGGTATACTTCATCAACATCACCTATCCCCGTTTCTTGGATATCCCATCGAACGCTCATGCCCAAGGGGCGGATTTGCTTCTCGAACTTCGAGTTGGGCGGTCGGGTCTGGGTGACGATTGGCTTTATCGCTATGTACCGAATGATGGGTGGAAGCAAATAGGTCGCTATCTCGAGGTGCGTTCATCTTCATCTTCGTGTTCTAGAGATAGACCAAATGCTCTGCAGGGTGTCAACAGTAGGTGGTCGCCCAGAGTCTATGCCGGAGAGAGTAACGCTGACGCTTCAAACAGATAACGCATACATCAACGGGTTAGATTTCGATTCTCATGGTGTACTTCACACTACATGGTGAGCGGCAATGCGTTTTTAACCCTGTTCCTCGCTAACGATCTACAGGACCTACCGTGATTATGTGAACGACACTGGCCAGGACGTTGCAGTACAAGCAGGTCCCAACGGCCCGGAAAACGTGAGTAGCTATTAATATTGCAAACCTCGCTCAAGCGTACTCTGCTTATCGCTTTTCAGAACCACGACTTGAACTATGCGTACAGCCCTGACGCTGGTTATACGTGGTATAATAATTGGAAGCAGCAAATTGCGAACACATCCGCTCAAGTCCCAGTGGTGCCCGTAGCTGCCGGGATAACGATTTTTGGTATTCCAAAATACGGGTACGTTTGACGAACCTGGTGGTGAAAGTCGAATTGATCATACATTGTCGTCTTCAGCGGCATTCTCAACCAAGAAGCGCAAACAATTGATAGCGCGGGGAGACTACACGTCTTGAACCGAGAGAACACCACCGGTATAGAGCAATGGTATGCTGTTAATCGTTACTTCAAATTAGAATCAACAATCAATATTATTCCAGGTACCACTATTGGCGAGACACGAACACGTACTGGACGCGTACTGCGCTACCTTCCCCAAAAGACCTCATCAGCGCGAACAACATCACCGGCACCCCCACTGTCATCGGCAAGAGAGGAAAACTAGTCTCTGCTAAAAACAGCCTTTACGCCATCCTCCCTTCCAATGCACCCAATTCCACTGCCTTGAGTATCATAGGTAGTACAGCAGCTGGACAGTTCCGTGACTGGAAAGTCCTCTGGGAGTCATCGAGTGGTAACGTGGCGGAGCCGCTCTTCGACCGATATCGGTTGTCGGACGGTGTGCTGAGTTTGTTCCTGGTGAATGGGACAGATCTTCAAGTGGTGGACTTTACTTTATGACGGCTCTGAGTGAAGTACCGCCGCGCATGAAACGTTGGTGCGGATTCGGATTGGTTGGGGATCGGACGGCTGCTTTTTTGGGATGGTTTCCGGAGTTAGTGGGGTGGAGGTTTTTTGTCGTATATAATCTTTGAGTCAACCACGTCGGTCACTCTCGTGGCTTCTTTGTGCTTTACTGTTGTTCGTGGATCTAGGCTTGCGATTACCAAATGGTGAGTAGCTTCGTTCCTCATCGTCGTAACCGCTTGAATCTGGCGCTTACGACTACTGATCCCTCTGTTTCTTGACTCATACCATGACTGTTCTTCAGAGTCTGTTAGCAACATCAAAATCAACACCGTATAGCAATGAGGATATCCTTCCTCTACCAGACTACCGAAGGACCTGGACGAGAACTACCTTTGTGTTGTTTTGGATTTCAACAGGCAACACAATCTTATCTATGTTGGTTTTAGGATCTTGACGCTGACAACTTTTCATACAGGCATCAACATCGCTGAATGGTCTGGAGCTGCAGCATCTCGTAAGATCCTGTTTGCTCTTTACTTATGTAACCTGACCATTTGTATAGTGGCATTGGGTCTCACCGTCGGCCAGGCGATCGCGGGTGAGTGTTCTCAAATGACTCGATCTACTGTAGACAATTCTGATTAGCCATTGACTTATAGTGAACGCAATCAGCACTGTGGTGTAAGTATCCCTTACACATCGGATACTTAGGCCCAACGAATTCATCAGTTATGCGACGTAGTATCTGCCTTGCTATCGTGTTCAACGGACACGGCGGCGGAAAATGGCATGTCCCATTCGTAAGTTCAGGTGTCGACAATTTCATATGGTCAGACGCAATCTAACGCAAGTTTATCCAGTCTATAATTAATAGAGCGAGCTGGGGAGTGTAAGGATCATATCAATAATACATACCGCTCCCTCTACTCACATAGGAAATCTCATAGCCGCGGCGCTTGGTTTACATTGGTCAATCGTATAATCCTGTCATGTGTGTGGCAGGGTGTGCAATCTTGGTAAGTTGGAGTACATGTTGAACACTAATTTTCTGTTGTCAACACGATGCTTCATCGTAGGTACGGCGGTCAGATGGTTAAAGTAATGATTGGTTCCATATGGCGTGAGTGTCGAAAAATTCGAAGAGACCTTGACTAACATGGGCTGCAGCGAGTTTCTACCACATGAAGAATCACTTCCCTCCCGACATAGGCATGCAAACAAACGATTTTGGTACAGTATCCCAACCTCACATGTCCTTCATCCGCTGACTATGTCTCCAAGTTGGCTTCATTATCTTCGTCGTGATTTGTCTGCCTGTCTTTCTTCTCAAGCCCGAACAGTACGTAGATCATGGATATCTCTTGAGCTACTGCTTCGGGCCTCATAAAGTACAGATATCGGGTACCAGCTTTCGTCTCTTCCATCATTGTCATCATTGCAGCATTCTCGATTTTCATATGGGCATTGGCCAAGCAAGGTAATGGAGGCCCACTGTTCAGCAATCCCGAGGCTGTGTACGGTGTGGGCGAGTTGAAAGGGTCAAGGTTGGGTTGGGTGATGATGCGATGCATCACCAGTGGTATTGGCGCATGGTCCGGAGGGGTGCGTTCTTCCTCTACTCGCAAACAGTCTGTGATAGGGCACTCACAAATCACCCCAGATTCTATACCAAAGTGGCAGGTATATTTGAATTGAGAAGTTGGTTCACTATTGATGCCTATGACTCTAGACTTTGCTCGATATGCAAGGAAACAAGGGGACCAGATGTTCGGCCAGATATTTATAATCCCTGTGTGCTTGTTAGGATCGAATATCCTAGGAATTGTGACCACATCGTGTGCACGAGGCTTCTACCCTGACGAGCCTCTCCTTTGGTACGAACCACGATCTGATGACTTATATAACTGTACTGATGCGTCGTTCTCAGGAAATTGTACGATCTTCTCGCGGCCATACAGAGACACGGGTCGCACAAGGCCAGAGCCGCCGTTTTCTTTGCCTCGTTTGCCTTTTTCTTGTCCCAGATGTCTGTTACGGTCAGTCTCTCGCTCAATACACTTCAACGTATGCTAATCGACGAGTGTATATCCAGATCGTAGCATGCGGTGTAGTTGGCGGTATGGACCTTGCCGCCCTGTTTCCTAGATGGTTCACTATTCGTCGAGGATCATTTGTCATCGCAGCTATTGGTATATGCATTAACCCATGGAGGATTCTTAACGTAAGCAACGTCGCTGAGCTATACTAAGCGTTAGATACAGAAGATTATATTTCTCATCTTCAGACCGCAAACTCATTCATCTCCGCAATGTCCGCTTACGGTGTATTTTTAGGCCCCCTGACGGGAATCATGGTGGTTGGTGCTCTTTCGTACATATTCAAAATCTATGCGTATGACTAAAGATGGATAGGCCGACTATCATTTCCTACGCGGCCGTCGTCTGAAGCTGTCGCATCTCTATTTACCAAATCCTTCGAGCGATTACTGGTGCGTTTGCCATGATTCTTTACTACGTCTCATAGCTTATACAGCTGAATATAGGTTCTGGCACGGTATTAACTGGAGAGCCCCGATAGCATGGGTACTGGTGTGTTCTGATTCTGATTGCAACGGCCCATTCTCACTCACTGACAACTTCTTCAGGGTGTATGGCCAAACATGCCAGGCTTTGCAGCCTCAGTAACGCCTAAAGCCGTGCAGGTCAGCACGCAATGGATGTAAGTCCACTCCCTAAACCTATTGACTTTGAATCTTTCATAATGGCGTTGACCACCAAACACTCGTTGAACTCCTTACAGACACGTCTACTACCTGTCCTGGCCTCTGGGTTTCTCTATCAGTGCGGTCATCTGGATGGTTTTGAACACTATATTGCCGCCTCCTGGCGTCGGCGAAGTGGACAATGATGACGCCTCAGATGAATTCGAGAGAGAGGTATCAAGGTCTCCGTCTCTCAACGACAAAAGTGGAGTGGAATTCGAGAGGGCTATCGATAATGATTGTCATTGATATCAGCATTGCAAGGTGAATACTAATGGCATCCATGTTATACAAGGAATAGGAATCTATGTGCACGACTCGAGTGTTTCGTGTTGAAGCCAAGTGGAACATATATAACTGCGAGACAAGTACCTCGATGACACTTCCCAGATCAATGCTGCATTATCACGCAGACATCAGAGAACATGTATAGTATGTCCGCTTTCTGTAAGAGAAAGTGGTTTCCAGGGACATTGAGGCACAAAGGGAGTGCCACTCACAGATCATGCTGCCTCATGCAAGCATTTCCCCATTATGAATTGATGAACGTCTGTCTTCATGAACTTAGCATGACACTCTCAAACAAAGCCGCTATCTATGTAAGTCCTGTTCCTTCAATTCACCACGTTCGGTGTAGCCACTGACAACCTCCTGTCAAGGGTACGTTTGTGATAGCGCGGATAACGAACAGCCGACGCCTCAATTTCACGACATGTTATTCAAAGCATTTCAGCGCTCAGAACGGGACCTAAGAGGCTGAGACGTTCGCCTCCAGCTTTCAATTCCAGGAACCAAGAGCGTGAAAGAGATCGCTCCGAGTCGATTCCATGCAACAAACTGAACAGTCTGGGCTCGACAGCTCTTGTATATAAGGACCTTCTCTTCTCCTCAACCTCCTCAGCACAGGTTCGCCTTCACTCAACTCGAACCAACCAGTTCAACACAGCACTTACTCGTCTTCATCACACCAATTCAGCCCGCCAGTCATCCCCTTACCATGTGAGTGAACTGACCGAACTTGGGCATTCACTGGCACAACGCTCATGATGTATTAGCAACATGGCTGCACCTGTCCGCATCAATCAAGTCGTCGCTGACTGGGTCTCTCAATTCGGGGTGGCCCAGTGTATTCAGTTCTCGAAACAACCAGGTGGTTGGGAAAAAGCGGCGCAATCACATCTTTGTCAATTCTTCAGACCCAATATTCCCTGCCTCGTCGCTCAACGCGAAGTTACTGGCGTCTTCCCCGCCCACCCGCAGCAGCAGATCGACTTTGTCTGTCCTACACCAGCCGGCACAGTACCTCCCTTCTACATCATCGAGCTGAAATGCCAATCCACCTTCCAAGACAGCGTCGCGCTGAACCACTTTGCCACCCGCCTCCAGGCCGATATTGACAAGGTGCAGCAAGCGCTTGCGGCATCCTTCCAAGGCGGGGAGAAGTGGGTAATCGGAATTTGCTGCAACATGGACATCTCCAAAGCCACCGTCGCGTACAACTTTACCGTTAATGGTCAGCCCTACACCAACATGTCGGTTATTCCGGTTCAAAGGGATGACAAAATTGTCCACGTTTTTTATGCGAGATTCGTCTAACGAAGAAGAGGAACACGCTGTTCGCTGCAAGGTGGTTGCGAAGGGCATCTAGATCTCGAAGCTTGTTCTATACATTCCTCCCTTCCTGCACTCATCTCTTTTCAATTGAAAATCACTGCTACTCATGTATCTGCTTCATGTACCCATCTCAGTACCGTACTTGTCCAACCTTCATCGCACTATCCGGGGTCCATAGCGATTTTCCAAGACTCTTGCAGCTCGGTCTCACTACACCTATTTCATCTACACACTCAATTTCACCTCTGAACATCTATACACCTTCAATTCCGCTACTCTCAATACTCTCCCATTCCTCTGGCCCTTCTAGTTCTCGCCGAAGTGCGATTCAGGTATAGGACCCCGGCACACTCCCGAGCGCCTCTTTTGCCTGTATGGCCATAAGGGAAGCCCGGCCGCTCATTGGCTCTGACCACGACTTTTACCCGGATAGTCTTGCGCCTGCCACCTCTAGTACCCTCGCATTTACTTGAAAATCCGTACCCATCGACTTATCTGATACCAAACATCGATAGGGAGATGCCTCTGATGGATCTACTTGAGGGTTCTCTCAATCTCCGTTACCCACTATAAGAGACGTGGCACGGAAATTAAGAAGATCAGAAAGGGAAGTCGAAAATGACCTATTCTGATGTTTGTTCAGTATATCGATATGCTACTGATCTGCTTTGCAGAAGGGATAGAAGTCCTTAGTGCACGTATGATTCTTCAATTCTTCAAGCCTCAAGCCTTGCGGGTCCCCTTCACTCGCGCATTCTCTCCGCCCCATCGCAACGTCGTCAATTTCTCTGAAAAATATGTATCTCCTGATATCACAGGCTACTGCACTTGTTTCAGACGTCGCTGCTGGCCACCACTTTACGCGTTAGGATGTGCATTCCGTTCGAAGTTTTCTCTCGATCATGGAAACTACATGGGGCAAAGCTCCCGTAGCATCACTGCAATAATTGTACGTAGTCCAACCCATTGGATCCAGTTAAATCCAATGAAACACAGGTACGCCCCCCAACGCGTCGGCCGACATAAGGCAGCGTCCCAGAACATCTCTCAATCCGCTTGAAACCCGGTCAATTTCATTATACGGTCTTCAAGTAAGTATTCCTAACAGCAGTCTACCAGCGGGCCCTCGTTACACCTGTAAGCGCTTTACCGTTATACGGACACATCCGTTCCACCTGTAAGTCGCTGCCCAGTGACATTGCTCCCGACTTAATCTTCCTTCCCGCCGCCGGCCCCTATCTTCATGGTTCTCGGGCAAAACGAATCTTCCTCGACCACTCCTCGTTTCAACCGACCGCATGGCTCACAAATGGAGAGCAACCAACTCAGCCTGGGCAATGGGTATTTCCCATTCGCTCAGCTATTGGTCAAGCGATCGAGTCGGAGAGCCATGCGCACCCTCTCGCAACCGCAGCATATGAGATCTTAGGTACGGATCGACAACATTGACCAATACATGTGTTGACATAGGCTGCTTAACCTTTTTGAGTAGAACGTCCACAACGATGGGGGTGATTGGCATTTTCATATGCCACGCTGCTAGAGTGATTGAGGTAATATTGAGTAGGTCGGAGGCAACGTTATCACCATTTAGGCTTGTAGATCGATTTGACATTTACCGTCTATCCTGTTATCGATCACCGGTGTACTGGCATAGGCCCGCACGCATTATCGATGCACCATCGAGGAAGTGAACGAGGTCGGCGGGGAAGTCAAGAGCGTACCTCGAGGCGGCGGCATCTACCAAATTCGCCATTTCGCTGCATCGTTCCACCGTGGCCGTCGCTACCGACGGTCATACAGGAACACAGTAAGCCCTCAGCGTCCTGGATGATCCCAAACCTAGAATACCCTCGATTCTCGGTCCAAGGGCGATCTGCCAGCGACCCCGAGGGCGGACAGGAGCCAGGAGACTCCAGCCTCTTCATAGACTCCCGTCGGTGGGGTGACCAGCGGAGAACGACCCCTCGCACTCGGTACCTGGTTGCTCCAGGTTGCTCCGTATGCGTTTAGCCTCGAGAGGCTATGACATACTTGGTATGGTCTCATGCAACATGAGGCTGGCATTCTCGTCGTTTCCAGATTCTCATGTGGCAGGACCGATTACTTAGCCAACGCATCTTTGCAGCGGGCAGTACGCCATGTTAGCGAGTGGCTTATTGGATGAATCAGTAGAACTTACAGTAATTTCCTCAGCCGTACAAACTGCGGCTTACTTACCATGCTGCCTCGTCGAAAGTCATCGTCCAACGTCGTCCGGATCCGCGTCGGGGCGCGTGCAGCGCTTCATTCTGCTCGTCCGCGTACATCCGAAATTAACTTGGAGCCACTCATTACAAATTGCTCTGCTCTACGCAAGAAAGCGCACCGTGCATCTTCTAGTGGCTTAAGCCTCAAACATACTCATACACAATACATATGAGGCAGAAACCACCTCCCAGAGTTTCTTTCTTCACGAATTGCGAAAAGGAAAAGCGAGCGAACACTGCACTTGCCGCGTATGGCAATTTCCTCGTCCGCCCATCACCATGATGCACGAAGGAAAATTTTCCTGCTCATTTTGCGAGATTTTTGCGCACGCAACACACACCTGCCAGACGCGTTTTTTCTGCAGCAAATTTCGTGCACGTCTAGGCTTCGACGAAGACGATAAAACCTGCGAAGTGTGGTCGCCGTCGTCCCCCTTCTTGTTGACTCCCTCCATGCAGTACGACGCATCTATTCTCCTTGCCTCAACGATGTTGCTGGCGCCGCTGGATGATTTCATTGACGAACTAACCACTCACTCTACGGATCATCACTTCATCCCATAATAGCAGCGAATGAGTTTATACGGGACATCTTACGATGCTGGTGCGTGCTATCGATTTCACCGTTACCGTGATTTTCGGGCATTCGAATTCGCTGACTATGAAGTACCGTCATCGTTTGCTCTTTCTAGCACCCGTATGGAGGTATAGCCGAGAATGACCGCAACAACACGTCGTCAGTCTCAAAGCATGACATACACCTTCGTTGGCGAGAGTGCACGCGCGGGTGGGTTCATCAGCTCCGTCGCGGTACTTTGGACTTTGCACAGCTCCATGTTCATTCCGTTTGTCATCCCGGCTAATCCCTACCTCTAGTCAGCCTCGGTGGGGTTTTCCTGCGTTCCGTCGCATCTTCGTGGGGAACGTACTCTCATTTCCAGCACCTCCCTAGAAAGTTCACACCATAGTGAGCACCCACCGGGACGCTGCGGACGGAAGGAGGCGTAAGTTTCAGGGCGCCTGCCCTTAGATCTCATGAAGTCCCGTACCGGCCGCCAATAGGATGCGGACATCAACATTTCAACCCTTCAAGCACGAACTCAAACACACCCGTCTGTCAGCTAGCCATGCCATGCCATAGAAGCCCGCACAGCATACGCACGAAGAACAAGGACGAGTCAACTCGGACTGATTGTGTTCGTCTTGCCAAACTGAATTAGCTGCCCGACTTTCATACGCGTGGATCGTGATTCTCGTAAACACCTGCAGTGGAATTACCGTATGGTTCACGTACGTACGTGCACTGCAATCTGTCCATACCACGCTTGAGCCTTGTTACGGCCGCCATGCCAAAGCCGGAAGACGGTGAGTCTAATTCCTTGGACCCTTCCTGTGTTCAACGTTCAACAATTGACGATCGACGTCCGCGTTGTCCCGTTTGACATTCTGACATGCTTGACAGAATGCGTACGCCCACATACACAGCACAACATATCCCACATGCTTGCTTCGTCACTCGTGTTATTCGCGGTGGTTGCCCTTCGAGGCAATTGGATCTACACGGCGCAAGCTGATGCGCCCTCTCCCGTAATCCGCCTCTCTACCCTACTCCGCGGGGAATCCCAACACATCGGTACGTCTGACATGGATACTCCTAGGCTTTACCACACCCACTGACTCCCTGTCCATCTCCAGTCGATACTTGGAACGTTCCACACCTAACCGGAGTAAGAACACGCCTCATGCATCATCGCACGGTCAGCACGTTTCCTCTCAGTCGGGTGGTGTCCTCGTCACACGAAGCACGAAGCAACGAAGGAAGGCGCGGGATGACTCGAGGGAACCTTGAACTTTACCGCATCCCCGAGGACCTGGGAGCAATCGTTTTCTTTACTCGGCAGGGCTCGGGTCCACGGTGTAGTGAGTCTACGACACTCGCGTTCCTCGTGTATTCCGCAAGCTCTCACCACCAGTCATGATGAGGACATCTTCTATGACAGAAGTGGGAAGACGGAGGTAAGGTCGGTAAACGAGTCTGACGAACATCGACAGGTACCTTGTCAGTGCCTTCGTACGGGTAAGCGTGTTGCATGGCTTCTTGACTGCTCACGCCCGTCAAACGTCGACGCCTTGACGTGCGTGTCCAGTCAAAAAGCTCGCAACACGCTACGCTACGTACGTACGAGAATCTCCAGAATCGACCGTCTATCACAAACCTCATATCGACTCTCACTTACTCCGAGTCAGCATGTTCGATATGAAGAGTACCGTGCCGCGGAATACGATATGTACGTCCTCGGTCGTCGATCCAGTGCAACCACGACCTCGCAATCGCACAATCGCCGGTCCACAATATCGCTACACAGTGTATACAAGCACACCGGCTATCTAGGAACACCGCGAGATGAGGCTTTTGCAGTACGTTTACGTCCACTGACAACTTCTCCCTTCCTTCGCCCCTCGAACCTTCCCTTCCCTGCAGTTCTCCCACTTCGCGTCATCCACCTACCATCCACACCGTATCTGCAATTCCACCGTGCACGCTATTTCTCAGCTGGAACTCGACGTGGCCAGGTCAGGCCCTCGCTCGTCATTGGCGATTCTCGAATCTCTCCGCCAATCTCGGTTCGGTCTGGCCAGCACATATCGACATTGATATCGATTTATCTTACTCATGCTCATTGTAAGCACATACTCTGACAATCGACGTCACTTCCATTGGATTCATAGGCGAACTTTACATATGTGCACCACTTTCGAAAGCCTACAGTAAGCCGTGGATTACAGAGGGAGGAAGAGTGGCCAAACGGCGGACAACTAGGTCGCCGGCTGAGAAACCGAACTTCGAAGGTGTGTAAGCAGATATCGGTTCACTGTACTTCTTTACTTTGACAGTACATCGCAAGGAAGGAAGCCATCGATTCACTTCTCTATAATACTTTACTTTTACACTTGCGATTGCAAGGAAGCACAAGTTACATGCATACTACGCGAAGGTACTTTTCATCGGATGGTGTGGGTAGGTAAAGGTACTTTTCGGGCTCGGTGGATTGGATTGGATTGGGTAGGAGGTAAAAGCAAGTACTTTTCGTTGTTTGGATGGGTAAAAGCAAAGCAAAGGATTACAGGATAGTCAGAAAGTAAGATTAAGTATGTACGTACGAACTCGAAGCCTATATGTAAACTATCTACAGTAATTTTGAATTGAACCTGCAACGGTAGCGGTAGCGGTAGTAGAGGTGGTGGTGGTCGACCCTAGGATATGTGCAGAGTCGCTCGAATCGAGTGGCGGGGAGGAGCAAAGGGTAAGAGGTAGAGTAATACACTGAGAGACAACAAGAAAAGAATTCGAAGAGAAGAAAGGAGAACAAGAAAGGGTAGGTAATAATAGGAGGTAGTGCAATACTTCTAACTAACTAACAAAAGGGGTGGTACGGGATACTAATACTGATACTTTTGTGGCTGGGCTGGGGCGAGCTACCAGGCGAGGTCGCATCTAAGGGTAAGGTGGGGTCGGTAGGGGTAGGTTCGGTTTCGGTGAGGAGAGGCGTAGAGGGGTAGAGGGGTAGAGGAGAGGGAGAGAGAGAGAGAGACGACGCCCGGGCCCGCAACCAACATCTCAGTCTTCACGATCGCAAAGTCAAGAGTCAGAGTCAAGAAAAGCAGCGCAACGCAACGCAACCAAGCCCATCTAATAATACAATATCACGTCTGCAATCCCTTCCTATCCACCTATTAGACGATGGACGGTCGATTACCGCTGGCCTTGCATCTGCATCATATACTGCATCTGCATCGGCACCGCACTCGCCTGCTGCTGCTGCTGCGTCGTCTCTGGCCCCTGCTGACCCTGACCCTGAACCCCACCCCCCTGAGACGAAGAGGGAGTGACCTGCTGAGGCTGGAGGGTATACGTCGGGGGGTGCATCGACGCGCTCTGGTAAGACGGCAGCTGCTGATTCTGCTGATTCTGATTGTAGGAAGAGTGGGAGGAAGAGTGGTTGAGGTGAGAAGAAGAGGAGTGGGAGGCAGCTTGGGCTTGAGAGGCAAGCGGGGAGGACCGCTGAGACGCGGCGGGCGTGACGTGTCTTGAGTGGGAGCGAGTGTGCTGTAGGCATTCGTGCTGCCCGCTGGCGAGGAGTGCGAGTCCGATGGCGCCGTGGTCGCCTGAGTGTTGGTAGTGGTAGCCTGTGAGTTGTGAGTCGTCAGTAATCAGAATTAAGATAGATAATGAGATAATGAGAGATAGTGATGATGAGAGAGGAGGGAGGAAGAGGGAAGGAAGGAGGAAAGGAGAGAGGAAGAGAGAGAGAAAAGAAACTCACGAAGCCCATTCATATTCTTATACCGTCTCTGACACTCCCCAACCCCACAAGCATACGGCCTAAGCCTGCGTTCCGCCTCCCTCTCCACCTCCCTCATCTCACTCTCACTAAGCTCTCCTCCCTCTGCACCATCCTTCCCCTTCTGCCTGCTCGCAAGCAAAGCCTGAAGTTGCTCGAGGTCCTTGGGCGGCGCAAAGTTGCAAGAACCGTGCGTCATGTGGTATTTGAGCCCGTTGGCCTGTTTGTAGGATTTGTTGCAGTTCGGTTTGGGGCATTTGAAGGGTTTGGAGAGGAGGAGGGAGGAGGCGGGGCGGGAGAGGGTTGTGCTTGCGCGGGCTGTTTGGGCTGCTGATGAAGATGAGGACGCTTGTTGCGAGGAACCGGGGAGGGCTGGCTGGATGGGGTGGTGCGGGGCAGCGCCGGAGACGGGGGAGGCGACGCGCGAGGAGTCGGGCGTGCCTGAGGGAGAGGTCGCGGCGCTGCTGTTGAGCAAGAGGGCAGGGGGGACACCATGGCCGTACGGGCTGTTGTACGAGTCATCGGTGGTAGTCTGCATAGAGGCGCCGTTGACGGTACCGGGTAACATAGACGAGAACTCGGAGTATCCAGAGTAAGTGTTGAACGCCTCCTCTGCTCTCGGTGCCACCGGGCCCCTAGGCGGGAACCCGACAGTCAGTGATCCTGCGCGTGAGGGCATGACGGTCGTCGTGTCGAACGCCGAGATGGGCTGGCGAGAGAGCCCGGAGGAGGTGGAGGGTGCGTTTAGGGTGAGGTGCGATTGGAGGTGGGCGGAGGGGTAGGCGGTGAGGGGCGTCGTGATGGGGGTGTCTGGGGGCGAGGAAGAGCCCGAGGACGGAGCGCTTGTGTTCTCCATGTCTAGTTCCATGTCGTCTGGGTCGAAGGAACCTTGGGTGTATGCGGCGGCTGCTTGTTGGCCGTCTTGGAAGTAGGACACTGAGGGGGCGTTTACGGCCGAGGGGAGGTTGCGGAGGGAGCCTTGCGGGTTGTAGGGGTCGACAACTACGACATGGCACTCTTCAAAGTGGTCTACGAGGGCGTGCATGTCAGTCAGATTCACGCCGCAGCACTGATAGTCGCGGCACTAGACGACGTGCGATGAGTTAGCGTTAGTATTCGGAACCGAAGGAGAAAACTCACCAATTCCTCTTGTCGGTCGAACACGTTCATCACGTTAAGGAGCGAGCCACGATCGCTTTCTATAGAGGAGGACATCTTTCCGAGACGGTAATCATTAGGACTGTGGCCCGCGTTTAGCATACAATCAATGAAACAAAGACGCATATACTCACTCTATCTGTCCGAGGAACTGGCCAGGCGATACACCGGGGTAGAATCTGCTTCCAAAGGAGCCGGCACGGAAGGAGATGGGGGATCCCATGAAGCGGCGGAAGGAGGCAGGGGTGAAGGAGCCATTCTGTCCGGTGAGCGAGCCAATGTTCATCTGGTAGTCCTCGGTCTGGGACGTCGACGGCAGGGCAATCGGCTGAGCAGAAGCTGTGGCCATCGTGTGTTTAGAGTAAGTCTCGTGAGGTGTGTTGACAGTAATTAAGGCTTCTTTCGAGTTCGTTGACGTCGATGTATGCGAGCGAGAGGACGCTGGCGAGCACGATGCGTGCGTTCTAGAGCCTGCTAGTGGATGTCGGGGAATGGGGCGTCGGCACTGTGTCAGACGACTTGGAGAGGGGGGAGATGAGAGACGGGAGAGTCAAGAGCTGGGCGGGTAATATACTTTCTCGCCTTGTGGCACACTGACAGAATTCGGAATTCGAAGCGGAGTCTCAGGGCACTAGATCTGTTTGGTGTTGTTTGGCCCCCGCATCAATCGTTGAGACGCGCATCACCAGCGCCTGATCTTATGCGCATGGCTAATCGGGGGCCACTCCAGGCCGAGCACGAGGAGCCGTGGCCACAGAAGAGAACAAGGTCATCCGAGGTCAGGTCATCGTCTGTCATCTATCCTCTGCCGCCTCACCGCCTCGCCCGACTCAACATCGGGGACAGCTTTGCAGGAGAACCCATGCCGTACGGTGCCGGCAACTGGCTGCCACGACCCGGAGGCACCCATCACATCCCACCGTGGGCAACGGGCGAGCGACACCCCTCTCGGACCAGGGCTTGGACTGTGATATCCCCAGACCTGCTTCCGCTGTACATACTCTAGAGTGCGATGCACGGGCTACCGCCAACCCCTCGCACTCGTCTCACCTGTCTGCCCAGATCTCGTCGTGCGGGTAGATCGTGTCCCACATGCCCGTGCACACAAACTCAGAATCCATTGATGCGCCCCCTCCCTCCCGTCTGAATCTGATGCCAGCGGACAGTCAATATTTCCAGCGGAGTGACCCGCCAAGCCTCCTCTCCCCTCGCTCACATCAGCCATCCTTACCAAGCACACCGACCGATGCCTTCCATACTGTACGCAGAGAGTTTGCTGACCGACGACTTGAAGCTTGATGTTCAGCCTATCGAAGTGCCCGACACCCAATGCCATCGTCGGTGCTTCGGGAGTTAGAGTACTAGTAGCGCGGCAAGCTCCGATATTTCGCGCTCCGTTCATCTCAGACTGTCACTGCCCCATGGCCATCAGATGAGATCTCTAGCCCTCTGAACTTTGGGTGATTGCGCTCGGCACAGCGTACGGTACCTCCTGCCAGTGAGTCTCAACGAGCTCGGGTCAGTGAAGTAGTAGTTAGAACATCAGAACTCCCTCGTAGTAGTCATCCGGACAGACCCGCCGTAACTGACGCAGGTCTCTTTCTCCCTACACTACCTTCGGACGTGAGACACCATACCCAAACTGCCCTCTACGGCGATCCCAACATCTCCTCATCTTGAACAGGTAGGCAGGATTGGAACAGGCAGGACGTGGACACACACCTCATCCTCCCACGCAATAGTCACATGCTACCTCCCGGCCCAAGAGCCTGAGTAGGCTGAATCCCAACACAGCAACCTCGCGAGTGTACCGTCCGAGTCCCTATTACCCGTTGGAGAAGTAGGAGCCCGAGCCTCCACCCGTTGGAGAAGTTCAAGCCCGAGCCTCCTCATCTCACACAACACATCCCATTCGTGGTATATCGCCGTGACATGCTGTTTGGAAGTAACTTCCGTCATCCTCCTCACTGTCTGACTCTCATGGATTCTCAGTTCTCACAAGTGCTCGGAATCACGATCCGCACGTCTCTTCCAATGGAGACTTGGATCACAGCAAACTACCAATGTGACATTGATGGCATTATAGTCCTGCGATTTGTATGTACGCCGGTGCGTCTGATCAGTGTTGATATTGACTTGATCAATCGTGCTAGCCTCGTGTTAGCGAGGCATCGATGTCTGTTCACGACTCGTGGCAACTCATGGGCAGTTCTGCTGTACGTGCTAAGACCTCGTTGATGTCTACTTATTGAATGTCGAGTGTCACGAGGGCAGACTTAGCTCAACACCTGCTATGGGCCTCATCGCAGTACGGTACGTGTTCCGTCTCTTTCAGACGTTTAGCTCTTACTGAAACCTCCCCGTCAACTAGCTCTCCGTCGTTTGGCGCTCCCACCCAAGGCACATACCCAGCTCCCACAATGACAAGGCCTTAAGGACGCCGACGTGTTAGTACTATCCGTATTACTTACCTCCGGAGATGCTACATTCAAACGTCGTTCCGTGCCAATACCATTTGGCCGTGGCGCCTCCCCTACTAAAACGACAACCAAAATGAACGAACGAACCCCTCTAACCTGCGCAAAGCAGTGCCCAAGTCCACCCTCGCCTTAACTTTTCACCCTCCCCCTCTCAGTTCACCACATCCCCATTCAAGTTCCAGGAAGTTTCGAGGCAGGAGGAGCGGACTAACGTTCATCCAGAGCTCGAGTGCGAATATGAATGTGCAAGACCGAATTTGACTAGTCGAGGCGAATGGTACGTGCCCACTGATGATTCGTACCTAGCTAAGAATACTTCGGCAGTACCCCTCACCGCACTGTATGAGTTGAAGGCAGACGCGTAGGTATGCACATGCACGAATAGGCGAATGGTGACGCGTCGAACTCGTATTCGTCGCTGAACCGACATGGCCTCAACGTTCAACCACTGGCACGTATGACGCGTCTCTCACCTCTCAACCTCTCAACAATTTTCCCATTCAATGACTACTCAGTACTCAGTGCAAGCAGTCAGTCCAGTAGAGCACCCTCAAACACCTTCTCGTCTTCCGAGTCGCCACTGATGACTCCCAACATCAGCACGTCGACGTCTAATAGAGTTCTCGCATGCAGTCCCTCGATACTCGTCAGAGTCGACTGCTGGCTCGGCCGGTCCCGCACAGGACAGAACCTACAATACTCGAGCTATGTATGTATGTATGAAGGCGCTCCGTCTGGAACCGTATGGTACGTCTAAACGTTCAACAGCACAATTGAAGAGTCACCATAGTGTCCATCATACATCGAGCGGGAGAGGAAGCTTGTCGACATCCCGTAAGTAAGAGACCATGTGCTGGGGTGTGGGATGTGGGTGTCTCCAGGTCCTAACGTACAAAGGTTTAACCATGAATGCATGAACGGTGGTGGGCTTCTCGTTTCATGTTTTCGATAGTAAACCACTACGTTGACTTCCTTTTGCTTCCCTAGAAGATTTGGGGATCTCGACGTGTTACAGATTAGCTAGACTACACACTGGCGCGTTCAACCCCTTCGAGATGTGAGTTTGTCTACTCTTTCGCTCAGGACGCGAGGAAGATACGAGGTGGGTATCTTCTACTCGTCCTGCAGTCGAACAGCCAGTCTCACGTCCCTCATACGTTGGCTCGTTTGACGTACGTTGACTTTGCTAGCTATAATTTGACAGGCAACGATGCTATGTCATCAGTTTAGGTTCGTCCCTGGAGGTGGACGCTGGTGCTGCCGAGGTTTGGTACTAGGCCATACAGTATGCTGTGACGTCTGCGAGTGCAAAGTGTTTGTGTTGTGGATCCGATCGACTCGGAGGCGGCTGAGTTTGTCAGGTGGGCTTGGAACCAGTCACTGTGCATTATGGACCTCAAAGAAAGTATATATAAGTAAACTAGGCTACGTGAAACCATGAAGTACTTCATTGCTCAAGTCACAGATCTGTTTGTCCCTACTGATGCATAATTACCAATCCATTTTGTCAATCTGCGTGAGCGAAGTTGGACAGTGGCTGCCCGTTTTCTGGTCGCGTGGCTGCATAACGATCTCGACACATGCGATGATCCTGGATATATACATTTGTGTAGCCGTTGTTTCAATGTCAATGATCGGCAGGCGGGACCCGTCTGTACACTTTCTCTTCACCGTGTGTTCGAGAGTAATGATAAACATGCCTCTAGCAACATCCTCCACGCCGGGGCTCTCTTCTCCCATGACCGTGACATAGACGTCCATTATACGCATACACAGCTTGCGGGCAAGAGGGACGTTATCCCCGACCATATTGAAGCCGCACCGTAACTGTTGTATTTTGACGTGCATCATGATCATGCATGCGCATCATTTCCCATCCTGTCCTGTGTACCATGACCGATGCATCTGCAGCTCGTTCTTAAACAGATACTCTATATAGGAACGTTTTCTTCCAGCGATGGAGTTTCTACTCACTCGCACTACAAGAGCCGTTCGATATAATCACTGCCAGTACGCTACGCATCTAAAAACACCAATTGAAGCTGATTTGTTAGAGCTCCCTTCTATTCTACTCATCGACACTAGCGTACCAGCCAACGTGGATCATTTGCCACCTATAAGTATCCACTCATCGGTGGACTTCACCAATTATCGGAGCAGAAGCTCTGGTTCTTTGACATATGTTCTAGAATACTCTAGGATTCCAAGACATATGACTGTCGGTCGGTACGGTCGCACCGACATCGACACCATCACAAGACATATTCTATCATCACCACCGCGACAGTGGTTGCTCTCTGATTTTCTATTATATGTTGTAAATGCAATTGAAATGAAGGAAGTGTTTTGGCGTACGTCTTAAACTAACTTCTGCCTCTAGCGTGTATGGGGAACTTCGAGGGCATGGTGATCCAGTTATGTAGGGAGAGCCTGAGCTGGACAAGATAATCGTGTAGAGTACCATGTCAATATTGACGGATGATTAACGGAGATAAACCATTGCGTAGGTATAACCTGTCCTTGAGATGCGCTCGGAGCAGGTTGGAAACTCAGCCACAGAAGAGGGATCCAATGCACCAATGGTGTACTACATTGCGTCGGTGGTGCGTCTGCAAGTACAGCAGCCTACGATGGCCTCGACCCATCTTCCGCCGTAGGTGCACACCACGCTGCACCGATCGAGGCTGAGGACGCTGAGAGTCTGGATATACCGATTATTAGGGAGTTACAGCCACAGCCAGTAATTTCCGAAATCCCTAACGACTGATTAGCTCGACTTGAATTCAAAATCACAAATCCGATCACTATACTAATCGAGGGCAACTTCCGAGGCACAGGGAGTATAACGCGCAGTAAGTAATCAAAGCAGCGTGGTTGAACGTCTGAAACTTGGATGGTTCCGAGAACGACATACCGTGCTCCTGACATGAGTACCAGTAATTCCGCACTAATTAGGGAGCACAGCCAGCGTGGTACCGTCCGCGGAATACTATCTTAGGAATACGACCATGTTGAACTGCTTCAAAGGGATTCAAGTACGCTAAATACCTGCGTATGTCCGGGCCAAAGTTCGCCCGATAGCCTGGCCACAGAGAGCGGAAGTAAATCCCCTTCAGCGCTTCGACGATCTACGAGACCCGAGCCCGACTGCCCGTAGGCGCAAGTGTTGCGGTACCTATTCTCCCGCACACAGCCAATCGAATACTTCCCGTTTGGTCGTTCAAGTGTATGTATGTGGTAGTGCGCAGGTAGTGCCTTCGTGCGACGTACGGTGCCGCGGAATGAGCGAGCGTCGGGGTAAGCGCTTCCGCCCCGGGGGCGCTGGTCGATGGACTTTACCGGCTAGCTACGGCTACCTTCGTGACCCGGGAGATTTGGAATTCACAAGCGCGTTGTTGTGGCCACATTTCCAGCATCCAGCCTCCGGATCCTCCTGGTATGAAGTTCAGTCTGTGTCGTGGCTGAGACGAGATCCAGGCACTTTACATAAGGAGTAAAGTTATATCAAGGACTGTAATCGTCTTTGATCCTAGACTAGAGAGAGCGTCAATATCTGAGAGTGCCTGTTCCTGAATTCGAACGCCTCAAGTTTCCGTCAGCAGCCTTACAAGAAGGCTGCACTTAGATGTGTGCTCGAAGGACTTGTTTGTGGCCAGGCTAGTGGTGTTGATATATTAGTCTCGCAAGCCAGACTATTGATATATGACAGACGGCAAGTGGCGCAATGGTAGGACATATGAAGATAGTTTCGGCTCTTCGCAAGCTGCTTGAGTGCGAGAGCGTGTTGACAATAAGGCGTTACAGGCTCAAAGCGGCGGTGTGACCAGCCAAAACGCTAAGGGTGTGGCGACCTATAAAACAGTATCAGTCAGCTACAGCAGCTCCAGTCAAATCTCTTTTATACACCAGATAGTTCTGCACAGAATCCGTCAGCGACTTTAGATGACTGCATGGTCGAAGGTTCAAGTTGTGAGAAGTTTGCCGAAAGAAGAGAAGCGCTCTAACGCCACAAAGCCTAAGGGGTGCCTGATGCGCCATCAACATCACTGTGACGCGCTCTTAGCGCTATTAGCGATATCACGAAGAGCTTGCCTCCTTGCTCCCGTACGTTCATGAGCCCACGCACATAGTTTCGAGTGATTTACCACCCCACGTTCATTTGGATTCACCATGGCCAACTCACGGACGACTTACAACGCAAGTACGCCAGAAAGAGTCTCGTTCGCCCTCTCTCCACGGGACCGTGTCACATTCATACCAGCACCACTCGCGCAATTGCCTCAGAAACGATCATGGATGGACAGGACGAGAGACAAAGCACGACAACTGCAATACAGGGTCAAAAAGGTCGTGGATAAGAACACGGGGCTGCTTCTTGTAGCATGTTCACAGGTGTGCAAATAGCGGTTTCAAATATCAATTCAATGTACTTACAAACTCAATACTTGTATCACAGGCATTCTTTTCGCTAATGAACGTGTTTGTGAAGAAGTTAAACAGCCTTGATCCTCCCGTGCCCCCCTTTGAACTCATATTTGTGCGAATGGTAAGACTCGCCACAGTACTGGTCGGGGATAAGGCGTTCTGACATCAGCTAGGCTATTACATGGATATGTTGCGTAACGTACATGTACGTTGCTTCCCCTACACTAGCCAGCACACTATCTGACATGTCCTAGGCTAATCACAAAGGTTCCCCATCCATTCATTGGGCCGCCAGGGGTGCGCCTCCTATTGGCTTTCCGAGGATTCGTTGGGTACGTCACATCTCATTTCCCGATTCCTGCACGTACACTAACGTTGCTACTAGCTTCTTCGGTCTGTTTGGCGTATATTACTCCTTACAGTATCTATCCCTTTCGGATGCCACAGTTTTGACATTCCTCGCGCCTATGTTCACCATCTTCACTGGCGCTATCTTCCTGGGGGAGAAGATGCATTGGAAGCAAGCAGTTGCGGGTCGTAAGTCTTCCTTGTTCGCTTCTTACAATTAGTCGCTTACTTTTGTACAGTGTGTAGCCTTTTTGGCGTCATATTAATCGCTAGACCGTCGTCATTATTTGGACAAGGTCCACAACAAACGACGATGGCTGATGGGACATTTGACGTTGTAGAAGAAACGGGTAGCATGGCCCAAATTGCTACTCCTGCTCAGAGACTAGGAGCTGTCGGGTAGATGTCTTCGACTCATGCGTTGTATCATTGCTAAAAAAGATCATACAGTGTCGCACTGCTAGGTGTAGTCGGCGCGACAGGAGCATGTACGTATGTTCACTGCGCTATCAATCACAGTAACCTTATTTTATTTCTTCCGTTCAGACACATCAATTCGGGCAATCGGGAAACGTGCCCACCCTATGCACAACCTAGTGTCGTTCTCATCGCAATGCGTAATTGTATCCGTGGCCGCGTACGTGTCTCCATCGACTGCATCTGTATCATAGCTAACCTTCCATGTGTATTTATTAGTATGCTTATCATGCAAGTCAAGATAGTCTTACCGATGCGCTGGGACTGGCTGATTATGCTCCTCCTGATCGGTCTCTTTGGATTTTGCGCCCAAGTGCTTCTGACCATGGGTCTGCAGCGCGAAGCGGTAGGCCGAGGGACCATGGCGGTATATGTTCAGGTGAGCTCCTCTACAAGCCCTTGATAATTGATTGAAACGCCAGTGTAAAGTTCTCGCTGACGCCTCTTACTATGACCGTAGATCGTTTTCGCAACAGTCTTTGAGCGAATCTTCTTCCACACCTCACCGTCACCGCTATCAGTGGTTGGCACAGTCATCATCATGTCTGCTGCGATCTATGTTGCTGTACGCGTCAAATTCACTCCGTGGGCTACTTCTTTCCAAGTTACTCATGATCAAATTCATTCTTCTTCCTTCGCTTCGCGAATCGCGCACAGGTTACAAAAGAGGATCCCGGACGACACAAACGAGCGAGCAGCAACGCCGTGCCAGTCGAAGATCTCTCGCTGGAAGAAGGCTTGTTGGCGAACGAGGAAGGTCAAGAAGCCGAGGTCGAGGGGGATGACAAAGAGGAGCTGCACACGGTCATCGTGTCTTCCCCCAAGGTTCCCGACGTGGATCGGGATGACGACAAAAGCGTGGCGTTGTAGAGGCTCGAGCTCTCACGCACTCGCCACACCAACATTACTACACTCACGAACTCAATGGATATGGATACGGAACGCTAACGCTGGATAATACGAGGATGTACGTTGGATATGATTGGATACTCAGTTCACTACAGTGCTAGATAGATCTGCCTACTCTAAATATGCTGGATTTCTCAAAGAGCAGGTCGACTGATAGATGGAAGGGAACTCAATGGCGGTGCTACGCAACGAAATGGACATCCAGGTACGTGAAATCAAATCTTCCCACTACATAGTGGTACTTACGCCTGATGCGCGAAGTACGGTGAGCTGCAGCTTCTAAGTCGGAATTTTGACGGCTCCGGCCGTCTTGAAGCTTAAGTATATATGGCCGTCGAAACGATGCGCGAGCTCCCATATGCATGTGGGTAGGTCTCACGCAGGCACTGCTGGATCATGCGTACCATCAAGCACAGAATCCGAGAAGGAGATTCCCGCTCTGTCGCGGGGCGCTCATTTTACTAGGATCGTTGACGCTTCAAGCTCCTTTTGTATTCGGCGCACAAGCGAGTGCTCACTGCCGAGCAAGTACGCAGCGTGCAGCATGTGGTGCCCGCACGGCATCGAACCACACCTCACATGTGGGTGTCTGTCTAATGGCCCGAGAGCACGGTGTGTATCCCCGACAACAATAGCATACATGTCACACCATTGCTCCATTCTATTTCTACTTGAAGCTTGATGCTCAGCTTCAGCGCCCCGAAGGCAGGTATACAGTACTTCACTAGCTTCACTGGTAATGAATGGATGGCATGGATGAGCGCCGCCGTGCGCTCGTTGAGGTGAATGAACTTTGAGTGTGAGGTGAGTTGGGGCGGCAGTGATGATCAAGGTGTACGTACTTATGCGACAAGGGTCCTCGAATGAACTAGAAGTACTAGTATCAGGGAACGCTCACACCGAAGGCCTGAACGAGGGCTTAACGGGAGATGCTCGCAAATGAGGTTGGTGTTTGACATTGGTGTATGTCTTGAAATAGATACAATGCACGATAAAGTTACAAAAGTGAAAATATACAAACCACCCGAGTATCCGTCATACAGCTCGAGTCTTTAGTGGCTAGATATAAACTACGATTTCTAGTGGCAAATCCGCCCCAAACGATATTACGGACTGGCAGAAGGTTCCTTGGCATCGTGGCCATTCAACTACTGTCCTATCTGGTTCTCTTCCTCCGCGTCCCTTGCCGTCGGGTCCTTCGGGTTGAATGGCTGGACCAACCAATCCCACAGACTGATGGGTCACAATATTACGGCTAAATAGCCCATTGGGTCGTCCCGCAAAGCAGAGCGCTCCATCGCCCGCTGAGAGAGCTCACCAGACGAGAGACGGGATCCGGAACGAACCAACCCACTACTATGGGGACCCCTCCGTGGCCGAGGCACAGACGACCCTGGCGCGTCTGCGGTGCTTTCCATAAACTTGACCAAGTCGCCGGTCAGAGCATCGTCCACGGGAGTGAACATGTCGCCGTTCTCGCGGAAAAGTGGGTTGATACGAGACGGTTGCTGGCCCTCTGAGCTGTTGGATCCGTAAGACATATCATTGTCGAAGCCTCTCTCCACTCGTGCGCGAAGAGCGGTGGGGATGTGAGGGGGAAAGAACATAGACTCATCGGCATTGACGGGCGTGGCAGGTGTGTGCGAAGGAATGTTGGAACTTGATGCAACTGCATCTTCGGGAGAACACTTGTCGAGGGCAGCGCTGCTGGTACGGAAAGCTCGTGTTTCCATACTGGTTCTTGAACGCCGTCCGACGGCAGTGAGGTGCATGGGTGCTTCACCGTATCGCATCTTCTTGCGAACAGGTTTTTCATCGTCGCCATCGTCGCCGCTGTCCTCAGAAGAGCATGTCTGTGAGCGAGACCCCCTACGACGCTTCTGCCCGGCTACCATCGGAGCCTCGAAATCTATCGAGCTTCGCCCATGTGCAGATGGACCAGCTCTTGGTGGAGACGGCACGACTAATTGGTCCCTAGAATATAGCGTATAAGCAACAGAGCCAGGCAGATGAAGTCGAACGTCGTACTTATCGTGCCTATTTTCCTCGTTCTCCGCATTGACGCGATTCTGTCCAGATGGGCCAGCTTTTGGAGGGGCCTCCTCCTCGGCCTCTTCCTCTTCCTCTTCCTCGTCCTCGTCACTACGATAATTCGCCATCTTCTTTCTGTACTCGTCAAATACTGCAAGACCCGCCATCTCGATAAGGTCATCCTCGAGCTTCTCCTGCAGTATGTCAGCCTTGGCGATCCCAATCTCAGCCAGAGCAGCCTCCAAGATTGATTTGTCAATCGTCTTTCGCAGAGACGCGAGCTCGCGGTCGTTATTCTCGAGTTCTTCATCAAATGCATCTGACATCGCATTTACCCACGCCAGCTTTCGGCGGGGTAAATCCTGCTCGTTCAGATCGTCGTCATCGTCCGTGTGCGAGTCATAGTCCTCCACCGTAGGTTCCAGCTCTTCGTTTTCCCTGTCCAACGAGGCGTCGAAAGTACTCAGAGGACGTTGATCGTAGGCGGGCAGGCCGGGTTCTTCGCCTATGGGAGAAGGGGTCGTGCCGTGACCGGAATCCTTTCCTATATGCATAGTGTGAGTCCAATGGTGCGCTAAGACGTGCACAAACTTCGTACCTTGCATGATAGATTCTTCTGAAGTGCAGATCGCTAGTCTTCTGGCTTTCTCAACCAGCACATTTGTCTTGATATGAGACGAAATTTCCGCCTCCGGTGTATTGGGAAGTAAGGTACGAGGCTGGGCTGGAATCACTGTTGAGCTCGTTGAAGGTACTCTATCCTTGGGCTTGACCAGCTAGAATAAGACTTGTCAGTCTTAGCAACGACTCTTCGACGACAGATACAAACCTTCGGCCTGTATCTCTTCATTCTTTCGTCTGTTTCCACCTCAATGAGCTGCAAGACATCTTCTGGTTCATAATCGTCTGGAACGAAAATTCGCATCCTCTGTGAAGCCAAATGTCACGAACAAGTTCAGGAAGCTAGGAATTTGATGTCACTCACCCCTGCAAGGAGACGTAGTTCTATCAGACTACATTTCTTGAGCTTCCGCAAGTCTAAAGTAGACCTCGAAGTGCGGGTTAACATCTTGCAATTGGAGACTGAGCTGTGCGTTGGAGAAGTTATGACGTGATGGTAGTATGGCAGCAGTGTGAGTGCGTATGTCAGTGACCGTTAAGGCAGAAAAGTGGAAGGTTAGAGGTAGCAGAGCGAATGAGGACGACGACAAGAAGCAAGAGGGCGTTGGCCGCCGGCACGTGCCACTGAAATGCCTGGCGCCTATCATACCATTGACGCCCATTACAAGACCTGGGAGAGGCTTGCAGTCAACTTGCAGTGCGACCTTGACGTTAATTGCGCCAAGTTAGGATCTGGAGAAGTACAAAGCTCTGTAAATTCTCTGAACAAAGCCTACATTGACGATAGCTAGATGGTATAGTGAACAACGGGTATCGGGGCGAGATATTAGACATCGAGTTCTGGTGAGGGATGTCGATCTGGGTCTTGTAAGTCTGCGGCAGTGAGACACATTTTCTCTGCATCAGGCCTAGAATAGAGTGAGTGCTAGTCATCTTCACGACCTCATGAGTGCTTACCCAAAGGTGGCCCGTAGGACGTCATCCAAAAGTGCGTCCTTACGCTCTCGCCAACGTCGTTCTTCATACCGCACCATCCTTAGCTCTTCAATAAGATTCGCATGCTCATCGAGTACGTGTTTGTGCTTCGCTTTCATGATAATGTACCTAACCATCGCAGGCGTCTTCCCAAGGATTAGCCCCGTGTTTTTGTCCATCTTCTCCATCAAGTACGGCGGAATCTCCTCTTCATCGTCTTCCTCGTCGCCATCCGGTGTAGCAGAACGCTTTTCTGGAGCGCCATTCGTGTGTTCGCCATTTGCATGCTCTAACATCGGGAACAATTCGTCCTCCATGTCAGGAGTGTCCACCTTGAAACTGCCGTAACCATCTCCAGTTGATACTGGGGCCGGCTCTGGCTCTTCGCGTTTGCGTTTTCTGTTACCGCCTCTGCCAGGAGCGGGTGGTATGATATTGTGTTGTATGCGCATGTGTTTGGCGAGGGCGTCCGAGCGGGTGAAGGACTTGTCGCACTCTGGTGGCAAAATCACATTAAAGGACGAGGGGATAAGGATAGAACGCAGCGCAACACGGACCTGGTCTGGGACATATGAATGGCTTTTCGCCAGTATGTGAGCGAATATGAGAAATGAGAGCGAAACGAGACGTCTGTGCGATGCCACGCCGTGGACATGTTTTCCACTCGCACGTATAGTTCGATTTGTGCACACCTATGTGGTCTGCAGAGGGACTTATGAGTAGATGATACACATAGTAGGCTCATGTGCTTGCATACCGTTGTGTATGTGCTCGATAAGTGTAGGCAGGTGGTTGAACACTCGACCACACTCCTCCCACTGGCATGAAATTGTGTCTTCACCCTCTCCTTCAGCATCTCCTGTCACAGCTTGGTCAACTGGTATAGGAGACCCCGCTCTTGAAGCTGAGGCGTGTTCAAACTCCCCATTCAGCGGGAAGTCGTCGGAGGATGAAGATGAGGACAGCTCTGGCTCAGAGGGGATTCCTGGGGATGGTGAAGGAGTATATGGTGGACTCTGCGCCATTCTGATATGAATACTTGAGCGTAAGTTTGCGGTAGATTTTCTGAACGAATAGGCGAATTGTCAAGGAAAGTAGTAAGAGTGAAGTGTGGTGCCAATGAGCGTGTGGCCACTAGTAATGTATTCAGCCCACTTTCTTACCGAACGGTAAGCACGCTTTACAGGGTTTCAAAAGCTTTGTTACCTGGTAACAAAATTCTGTAATAATTTCTCGACTGACGCTTTCGCCTACTTCTGCTTCCTAACACCCATCTCCCCTCATGAGCTCTCCATTTGCAAACTACCCTACCCCGGAACGTTCATTTGTTCCTCAGAACTATTCTCCAAGTGGAAGCACTTCTACACCAGCACGAGGAACAGGCGCAAAACGCGGACGCAAGCCCAAGAATGCGACATTAGGCTCGACAGATTCATTCCGCTCACAACCACAAAGTGCATCTCCCACAACAGCCACCTCAACACCAATACAATGGGCTACCATCCAGTCAACATCCACTGTATCGTCAGCAGCTGGTCCTAGTGCGACACCTCAGCCGCAGAGCCCTGCTACACCTGTGCCACCTGTGGACGACGTTGCTCAGCAGCTGGCTTCGGAAACAGGAGGAGTGATCAGCTTGCCTGGCATCGTTACACCTCAGATTCCTTCGGCAGATGTACCGTCCTCTGCTAGGGCTTCGGTGGTGCCTATGGGCCCTCCTGGTGTTGAAGAGGAAGGCGAGGGCGACGATGAGTGGCTTTTCGCGATGGCGGACGACGACTATTCTGCACAACTGTCCTGGCAGAGTCAGTCGAAAGATAACTTGAAGTACGTCTAGACTCTATGTATGTGTGTTGAAAGATGACTGAATTTCCGTTCTAGAGTGCTTATGGATAACTTCACACCCGCACAATACGACCGCTTTGAAGCGTCCAGAAGACATGCTCTACCGAAGCAAGCTGTTCGAAAGGTACATACACTTTCTCATTGCTCGTAGTGTTACCTCATGTTCCATATCCCCATCAGGTAATTCAACAAACACTTGGACAACAAGTGTCCCAGCCAGTAGCCCAGATTATTGCTGGTTTCGCCAAGGTGTTCGTAGGCGAGGTCATAGAGAAAGGTGCGTTAGCCTATCTTCCAATCTAGTAATGCGATGAACCGCGGTACTTTAGCACGGGCTATTCAAGCACAGAGAGGCGATGTTGGGCCGTTATCCCCAGACCATCTCCGTGAAGCGTATAGGTTGTACCAACAGGAGACCGGACGGGTAGGGGCTGCGCGTCCGCTGAAGGGCAAGCGGCTGTTTGTCAGGTGAACAACGCCGGTACGATGTATCTAGGACATCGACTACTTACGCCTGCAACTGATGCCCCTCGTCGTGAGTT
The DNA here is from genome assembly GCA_037042295.1 of Irpex sp. Y119-03. Classification (NCBI taxonomy): domain Eukaryota; kingdom Fungi; phylum Basidiomycota; class Agaricomycetes; order Polyporales; family Irpicaceae; genus Irpex; species Irpex sp. Y119-03. Next base: position 45,942 of record JAXQKB010000046.1, read on the forward strand.
GTTGTTTATGTATATACTCTCGATTGTACAATACCATCCAGGATTCTGATTTCGAATGCATAACATCCTTCCCATTGAAACATTAGGTCTTTCTTAATGATAGCTCTCAACAACAGTCCCTATGTCATACATTCTGGCCGCATCAACCACCGCACGCGATATAGCAGCATCCTGCACGCCAACTCCGACACTCTTGAAGATCGTCACGTCCCCTGTCCGGACTTCTTCGATTCGACTGGTCCGAGGCGACCACTTGTCCGTGTCTTTGAAGTCGATGAGTTCGCCGAGCTCTACGAGGTCAGATGCGCTGAGGTTGGCGTCGATCACCTCCCCTGCTTCGACCTACAGAAGATGTTGCAATGAATATTAGATGGCTTTGTGACAACTCAGAAAGAGAACCCAAACTTACCAACACGCCTTTCTTGAAGTCTACGACAAGTTTGGACGCACGTTTGACGAGGTCTGTGTCGATCTCATGCCTATGAATTCAGTGGGTGTGTTGAGTCTATAGTTCTCAAAGCAAACATCATAGAGGCTTACATAGCTGGTGTGTATGAGCCGATCAAGCACAGATGCGTCCCCGGGGAGACATAGCTCGACGGGAACAACGGTCTAGTAGACGACGTCGCAGCGATAATGATATCCGCACCCTGTACCACACTTCTCAGCTCTGGATGCTCTTCTGAATTGCCAGTAGTATCATCGACTAATGGGAGCCCTTGGAAAGCGACGTTGGGATGAGCTAGTCGTAGATGCGTGATGAGATCCGTAAGGCGGGAGTTGAGAGTACGGTTGAAGATGGTAACGGTAGTGAGTGTTGGGTATGAGGAGAGGAAGAGGGAAACGTGTGCGGAGATTTGTGCGCCTGCACCGATTGCTACTAGGGATTTCGGAGAGCTCTTGGAGGGAAGGAGGAGGAGCTGTGTAGCCAGAAGTGAGCCTATGATCCGATAGAGTTAATGTTCGAGTGAGCTGTAATGGATAGATACACTTACTAGCTGCGTTCCGAAGGGCAGTCAACTTGCGCGCATTGACAAGCGCGACTACTTCCCCGCTCCTTTCGTCAATAACAGCCGTACTCCCAGGTAACCCACGGGCTTTGACGTCCTCTGGTGCGTTTGCTGTAGGTACCGAAACGATCTTCACAGAGGTGCCCAACGAAGCGAGGCGAGAGGGCATGAAGAGCACCCGGTGGTTGGTAGTTACAACCGTGCTGCGATGTGGGACGGATACTTTGGTTTCGTCGTCCTGCGATGTTGCGAGGGTTGTGAAGACTCGAGCCATGAGGTTCACTAGGTTGGAGGGCGTGAACTTCGTGATGACTTTGTCGACATCGGTGCCCGAGAGGACCAGTAGGTCGCGGTCCTCTGGCATCGCGAGTTACTGCTGTGTGGTCGTGGAGGTCTAGAGAGATGTGCGAGTTAGTACTACACTGTAGAACATGGCGGTCTCATAATGACATTGAATGCTGCTAGAGGATCTGTGACTCACCTTCGGATAATGGTGATGAGTGTTGCTCTGAAGTGTTAGATGTTAGATAAGGAGCTCTGATAACGCAGGCCGATGACTCGGCAATGCGATCAATCCCTTCAACACCGTGAACAACTCAGTGCATCGTCCTTCCTGTAAACCTTCCTTTTTCGTTCACCAGTGCACTCGATCGTCGAACGCTTAGGCCGTCAGCCAATCATGTCTCGGGCCTCCCCAGATCCCGGCGCCTGCGTATAGCATGGATGCAATTGTGCAGAGAGCAAAGAGAACAACTCTGATTATGTATAGCATGATCGCACGGGCAACGACAACGACAACGTTCACTTCGTATAACAACGGCCCTATCACATTTTGTTTCTTTTATGTCGCTGTTGCTGTCATTGAAGCCTGCGTATGCACCGGATAATCATGAGTCGTAGATGCTTCACGTAGCCGTGTTCGTCCATTCACCGTAATTCACAAAATGCTGCTATTCCGAAGTTCCTGTTACATAACCGAGAGAGCAAATCGAATGACTGGAACACATAACAAGGGATGATGGCGAGGGTGAAGTGGTCCGGGGTCGCTGGTATATGTATGCTGTGAGGCGAGGCTGAGTAATAGTAACGTAATTCTACGAAAGACAAAGATAAGTGAGGGTTAGATGAGACACTGAGCGGAAGGGTCGCACGCACATACAAAGAGAAGACATTCAGATAAACACCTCTGTCATAACACGTCATTATGTAGCCTCCGCATCGACTTCCATATTCTCATCTCCTTCAGCATCCAGCTGCGCGAACTTCGGACGTGCACCTGCAACTTCACCTCCATCTTCCACTACAGCTTCCTGAGCTTTAACCACGGAAGCTCTCGACCGTCGTCGCCCAGACAATACAACTCCATTGAAGGCTGCCTTCTTATTTGCGACATTGGAAGTCTGAGTTCGAGCGCCACTTCTCCGACGTCGGCTTGCGGGTGCTGGACGTGCGGGCGAGGATGTTGATAACGATGCTTTGCGCTTCTCGCTTAGACGGGGTTCCCGACCACTTCTCCTGGGTGACAAGTTGCCGCTGCCATCGTCGTGCTCAGCTTCGTTCTTCGGTGCTGGGGTTTTCTTGGACCGAGCGGACGGTCGAGGAGCAGCTTTGGGTTTGGAGGGACCTGCCGCCTGCTTCTCCTTAGCTTGAGCTTCTTGCTCTTTCAGAACGGCTTCTACTAGACATCACAAAGAATAATTTTGTTAGCTAACTTCATACGCATGCAATAGAATGAAGCTCACAGCCTCTGAACTCTACGTCCTGCAGCACCCTCCTCATCTCGTCTCGGCTATGGGAATGACCTACAAGTCCCAAATCCCGACATACATTGCGCAGTGTGTTTGCTGTGACCTGTTCCCAGGGAATGTGATGCAATTTCTGGGGCATTTCTGGGTATTACGTCCGTGGTATGGGAGGAAGTGGAATGGGTACAGCGGCATGCAGTGCTTTCCACTGCACGCGTCTAGCGCCTGGTACGGTTGGCCCCTGGGCGCAGGTCAAGTTTGCCTCGTAAACGCTGGATTTGAGCGGTGTCAGGGGTGCGGGTGGCACTCCGTTACTTTGATTCGTGACCGCTACGCACCGTCGTTATACCACCGTCGACTCGGCGACTCAGACATCGAGACGCAGGAACGGCTTCGCTGTTTCTTAACCTTGGTAAGTGGAACATGAACATGACCTCCTCGATGCGCTACTGTCTGACTATATTGGTTTCCAAGCCTGTCATATACAGATTGTAATCGAGTTTAGTAAGGACCCTGCTGATGTTGTTGTAAACATGCAGACCCGCCGTACGCGTGTATGTCCACTGTGACCGTGAAATGGAGCTCTGAGGGATCCGGAGTATAGTCAATTGAGGGTGACCCTACCAAGGTTGCCTACAGTAGTACAGTCTACCATCCTGATAGTAACAAGGCGCGACAGAGAGCAGAGCGCAATACAGTATCTGTAAGAGATTGAATATAACCGCTGTACTAGTGCAACTCGTATGTCACTCCGACCGCACACTTACATATAGCCTGTACAAATCGGACAATTGCCTATTCAGGCAATATACGGTTATCAGCTCCGCCGATGACATAACGCATAGCTCTTGAGTGGCTATCAATGATTAATGAAAACCGATAATTCATAGTACTGTACCCACATAGTTACGCATACGCTGAGCAAGCCTGTTTAATATACCGTAGACGTATAGTATTATGCAGGATCGAAGTTGAAAACTTGAGGCTACTCATGGCCCGCTCCATCGAACACGATTGAATCCGAACGCTAGATATACAAAAGCCCTAGATACACGCGTGAGACTGTTCAGACCAGCTTCACTCTACATGTAGTCGACTTAGCATATGTGAGCCTGAGGACAGTCTGTCACATCGCTGACTTGTCTTGTTACATCACAGTCACACAAGGACCCCGGCAGGTGACGGCCGACCAACCTGATGGACAAACTTGACCTGCGCCCAGGGGCCAACCGTAGCCTGGTTGACTTACAGTTTAGCGCCAGAGATCTGAGATAAACGATGTTACATAAGCAAAAGTTGGAACTTCAAGTTCACGTTCTGCCAGCTTCTGCCAGTGAGACGGTCTTACCACGTACATTTACATCCACGATAATTGCTGCTCACATCAAGCGGTGACTGGGTAGCACACTCGAAGCACTATCTGCAAAGCTTGCCCAATACTTTAGTAACAAATATGCTGTAACGGACGACTCCCAGCTAAGGTGCATACCGTCAGTTGGCTAACAGTGATCGAACGAGATGAACAAAGTTAATTTATCATCTAGCGTCTCTCCAGCTTAGAATCGGGATTCGTAGCCAGTATCAGTACTCGTCCTTCACACTGTGCGTTCTTGACGCATGCTCGTCATCACGAAAACGGAATAAGCAAGAACCCAAATCGAATCCAAATCACCCTACCCGTGTCTCCCCGCCGCCATGCCTCTGGCATTGCCACATACATACGTAAGTACGTGCCGTTCGTGGGTATAGCTCTGACCCTGATAGTATACTCAATGAGAGATCCTACTCAGCAGAACCGAATCTGGCAGTCAAAGTTGACGTATTTCTAAGCGCATGTATTCCGGGTCGCACATTCGTTCATAGACCTTCGATGCCGTGAAACCATCTCGAAAATGGCTGCATGAACACTCTGCAATTTGCCAATAACGTATCAAATTACCTGGGTGCTAGGAGCTCGTCCCACAAAGTCCCGCAACTGGCACCTTGCTCGACATCTTTGGACTTCAGGCCGATTACCAGATGTTTTATGCGCATGGCATACACGACGTTCAACTATGTTCTACCCACAAGAAGAGTGGGGCAAACACAGCTTGCAACACAACTGTAAACATTTCATATCCGTTCATCATATGAATCAAGCGCACTAACTTGCTAGCTGCATAGATAGTCAGACATGCCTTGAACTGCCGCAGCGCAGAAGGCGGCGGATATTAACATCAAGGGCGATTTTCAAATGTCTGCGGCAAAAGTATTCCTGGTGCTTCCTGACAAGATTCACGAGTGCGTGTTCAACCTCCAACAACGATGTTTCCTACTTGACTGCGCGTAATAAAGAAGGCTTCCAGGCGAGACCCTGTACGGGCCTCGGGTGCTCACGCAGCTTTCGATACCATGAAGTTGCGCTACACAAGCGCTCAATGACAGCATGCGTACTGGGAAATGTTTCCACAGTAAACACGCTTGTCTCAACTGCACAGACCACTCCAAGATCGCCAACTGCCGCCAGGGAAGAGACGCGTTATAGCGCTCGAATTCAGTATACATCCACTACGCTCCCTCTCAACACACTGTCAGATGACTATGTTTCTCTAGTCATCATTGTCTGGTTCTATCCATTGCGATTTAATTACCGGAAGAAGTAATATTACTGATACACACCAAGGTAAGCGCCACTCCTGCAACTTGTCGTTGAGATTGCAGCCTGACTCTTCCCTCTCGGACACCGCAAATTGCATGTAGATCAAAAGCATCTTGCCTTGACGAGGAAATGTGGTGTGTCTATGAAGAAGATCAATATATAAGCACGTTCATGTCATGCTTGATATTCATATCCGCTCTGACGTAATCGGCGAGATTCAGCTTCCTGTGCAATTTCTGTTTCAGACATGCGCACCCGTCCTGCGAACTTAAGCTCCAAGACACGTCCAGGGCAAATGATCGGGACGCAATCCAGTTCATGACTAGTTCGCGGTCCTAAACCGAAGCAGCGTCACTGCACAGAGGAATGCGAGGACCGAACGTTGAACTTTCGCAGTCTTTGTATGGCATGTCTGCATATCCATAATGTGCTGACGGGCTATTGAATTAGGCATATCAAGAACTTGTATGGGAAACTGTACACCGCTTCGGCTGCACTATCCGGCAGCTAGCCAATAGCGCAATGTCCAACCACAGCGAGAGCGTATTTCGCAGCGGCTCCCACTCTTTTGCCTACACTCATCGTGTCAGAAGTCGATTTCAGGTCATTGGTCTGTGGAAGTTACCTCATTCGAGTAATTTTCTTTAGAGTTTCTGCCGTAGAGTTCACCTGCCAATGCAAGGACTACACGGTCACTGGCACCTATATATCCGCTCGGGGAATGCTTTGTGCAAGCTGAGTAGCAAGGTGTCTCTTCCGAAGAAAATATGTTCCGGGTGAGCACAGCCAATATCCTCCATGCACTCGACATGATGGTTGTCGGGCTCATCTTTCGTGTTCAGGCAGGGCAAAACAGTCGGCGCTCGTGGGGGAAAGGTTGGAAACAGCACTGTACTGCGTAGAAGGTGCAATGTAGTGTTGTGTCATCTGCATCAGATTGAAGGTTCAGCAATCCCGTGTCCATTATTGGAATGTAGGAATTGACGTAGCGGTATCGTATGCTGGTCGACCATTCAAGCACAGTATACGTTTTCACCTACATCGTCCGCAGTACCATCACGACAGGTCATAAGGTGAAGGATTTTCCTATTGATTCAGGCATTAGAACCCTTCTAACGTTCGAAGATTATATGTATGATCCAGGGGACTATTCGACTGGCCTGTGTCATATCGAGAGCCTTGCATCGTGACAAATGTTAGGAACAACGTGAGTCACAATGTGCGTTGTACAGGGTCCCGCCAATATCGGCAAGAACCGCAAAAAACACGTCTATGGTGTCGCATTAGGGTAAGTGATATCGATGCTTCTTCTCCTAGTTTCTGGACACTTAGACATGCAGCCAGAGATGATTCCCTTAGTTGTATCTTCCTACTACCACGTCTGTCTGGTGCGGTGAAGGTGCTCAAACTCTAAAAGCGTCGATGAGGCAAAACGTGCCCTCATATTGACGGTCCATCTGCGAAAGAGCATTAAGAAGAGCGGACTCGAATCAAACACGTTGAGAGGATATGGTTCACAAACGGCGGAATAACATTGGAAGCGGCCAGATTACATCCACTTAGCATCCTAGAATCAAACCGGTGTGACTCCTGGAAGGCCTATGAGCTTCTCATCTTGACCCTGATAGCTTTTCCGTACTCCTCTACAGGCCCTCACGACACACGACCGTGGGCCTCGTTTATAACGGAAACGCATCGTTACATATATAAAGGTCAGAAATCCCCCGATAGCCCCTGCATCTCTATACGATGGCCACGCGCAAGGACTCGACCTCCTCAGCTAACTCTTCATCATCGTTTCTGAGTATTACACCACTAGGTCCAACACCGAATAATGATACAGCAGTGGGAGGTGAATAGCTCGGCTCTTCTTTTGAATATGCTCAATGGGTTCACTGTCTCTTTTAGACTACTTCGGTATGCGAACAGGTGAAGACCGAACGAGAGACTCAGGTGTAGGGTGAGTTTCTCTATATCGGGAGACTTTCGTTTCGACTGATGCGGTCGCCTGGGAATGGTGCCAGTGTGAATTCGGACAGTGTAAGTCGGCTCTAGTGTATTGGTCATCCGTGACTTTCATTGACTGGAGCATCATTGTTTGACCGTAGAAGCAGCAGGAGAAAGTACAATCGGACAACCAGAAGTCGCCGCCGCAGGCATCCCAGCCACAAGAGGACAAGAACAAAGGAAAAGGTCAGTGCTCGCGGACGGTTGGCACTAAGAAATTAGTAACACTCACTTGCAGAAGATGTGACCAAAGGAAAGGCTGTGGCCGAGATACCATATGTCCAATTTCAGCGGTATATATGTTAATAACTCTCGAATAGTAACAATGTCTGACTGCCTCCATCTAGCCAAGTTTTGGAATTTGATATCCAAGTACGTCACTAGTACTTTCTTCCATACTACGTGAATCCTCGTACTGATTATCCCGCCAGCTGCGGGAGCTTTGCAACGAGGCCCGCAAGCTAGGGAGCTCTGCTGGTATTCTCTCTGCCTCGACGCGTTTGCGCGACCGCCTAGGCCTTATTTTACATGTTTTTGAGTCGAATGCTAAAAGTCTCTATCCCAAAGAGATGGAGAAGCATATACTTCGACACCCTTCATCTATGCGGCCTAAGCGTCGTTGGAAAGCCGATATTCCACCTAAGCACCAGAGCCAAATACGCAGAAATGCGGCAATGGAGATTCCGACCGAGAAGAAAAGGCGGGGATTAAAGCGCTACCCTATTTCCGCCGGGATAGCCAAGCTCTTGGATTGCCTAGAGCGGACGAAAGGCTTCCCCAAACCAGCCTTGAATAATCCCGAAACTATTGATCTATCGCAAGAATTCAGTTTGTTTGCGGATGATATTACCACTCTGTTTGATTGTTTCGGCCAATTCCAAGAGTTCATGGAGGAGATACCCGATCTATCGTTTGCAGAAGAGCTTTATGTAAGCGCCATAAGCTGCAATTGGATCAGAACAACTGCTCTAACTCAGCCAATAACTCAACCAATTGACTAGCGCTGGGCACAGTCATTGAACAACTACAGGGGCAAGTAACCTTATCGCTCTTTATTGCTTGCTTCTGACTTCGGGTGACAGACGAATTCCACACGCTTGCTGTTCAAAAGTACTTAGATGACTCCATGGTGGATATTGGTAACCGGCTTAGCATTCTCGCACAAGAGTTCCTTCCGACGTTCACAAAAATTGGTACGAGTCATCCATTATGTGCGTTTAATGGTGACTTGACATGGATTCATAGGCATACCGACCATCAAGGAATCTCAAGAGCATAGAATCTCTAATGCAGAGAATCAGACTGTTGTGGCGACGCTGTTTGCTGGTATAGCGACGACCATGCTTCAGACGTACTCAGGTCCCGACAGTCCGCCCGGAGCTCTGGGCACGACAATCATTGTGCTATGGTATATGTGCTTGATTTTTAGCATCGGCTCGGCTGTGGATGGACTACTGGGATTGACATGGATGCAGGCAATATAGTGAGAAGCTTCTTTCGGATTTGTGATTACATAGTAAGCACTAACATGGACTGTTTGTACAGCCGATCTCCAGACCGTCACGTACCCTGGTGGATCCTAATCTGGATCAAGCAATTTCCCTTGGTGTTCCTCGTCTTGTCTGTTGCATGTTCATTCCTGGCTATCATACTCGCTGGCTTCATACCGCAACAAGTGGGTATACCCATCACACAAACACGTATTTGTATTATACTAACGCAGAGACAGAGCCGTGTAATCCTCATCATGACTACTGTGATGTCTACAGCCTCCTGTGCTGGCCTCCTAGCCGTCTCACTATGGTTTATCTTCGAACTTCTCGTTTTCTTTCACTATGAAGGAAAAGTATGGCTCGTGGATGTTGTTCACACCATGCGGACAAATATCACCAAGGGATACTTGAACCCTATCTGGCATAGCGGGAAGGAGCTAATGAGCAGACGTCCGTCATATCAGTGCTCCTTCTCCTTTCCCAATAATCTAACCATTAGTCACAGAGAGGACCGACTCGGACATTGAAGACAATGCGGGCGAGTCAGTACAACGGCCGAATGCAATAGGTGCCCATATCAGTGACTTGAATACTGACACGGGTATACCATTCTGGCTTCATGTTGATAAGGTCTCTCTAACGCCTTCAGAAAGAGCCAGGCATCTCTGGCATGAAGCTTTTCGGCGTACCCTTATTGAGCTGCGATTGACCAACAACCAAACACGCTCCAAAGTACCGTCTGCAATGTTTGCACATCTGGGAACCAACACGAGCCGATACCGTTCAATCGACAGATTGGGGCGAATGTCAATCTCCCCGACATACAAGGTCAATATGAAGCACAACGCTTTGGTCCGCTCTTTACAATTTTCTCCAGATGGAAATCATTTACTGTCTTCAAGTATGGGGTAAGTCTAAATGAAGGACCGGCCCGGCGCCGGCGTTCGAGGCTAGCTTGCACATCCGAGTCATTATTGATAACATGGTTGTTAACTAGCACACTCGATACTCGTTCATTCCTACTTCGCATTCAACCTCAGGTATGCCACCTAAGATCATCCAACTCACGGTGATGAAGTTGATGGCACTTGATACAGCAGGGTATATTATGCGACAGAGAGCTCACAACCGGCTACGGACAAATATTTTGGTGAGCTCTACAGACCGAGCCGATTTCCATGGTCTGGTATTTAATTAATAATAGGTCGCCTGATATCAAGAAGCCTAAGTTATTGTCAAAAACGAACAAAGAGGTCACAGTTTGGGAATTGGAAGCCGGCGAGGTGGGCTACTATGCAACGATGAAAATACAGAGATGTAACGTGGGTCTTTAGGATGGTGCAATTAGCAAAGCATCCGCAGTTACAAGGAACCAATCCTCTGATCCCCAAGTCTGTCCTATTCGAAGTGCTAGCTGGAATGGCAACGGTACCAGTGCATATCATTGATTCCTATAATCATAGTAGCCTTTTTGATCTTCTTTTATAGAATACTTCTGGGTAGAAGGCAGCAAAGTTATGACTAGGGTATGTTTCTAGCATCCTATCATATACGATTATTGAATGACTCATGTTAGGACACGGAAATTGCGGGAGATCCTCAGGTAAATCTTGGGTTTCAATCAATGAGGTAGAACACTGTCTCTCACTAATATCTTGCTTAAGAAACTTGACTTCCCCTCTCAAGACCTCGAACTTCGTAGCCTTTGTGTAACTTCAGACCCCGATTCCAGATGGATGGTATGCTCAGGAAGGTATTGCAAGTCCTCCGGAGAGCTCAACACCTCACAGAACTTCGTCATCATGAGTGAGTTACAATCTCCACTGGCAGTATGTACACATCCACGTATCTACTGACATCATATGGCATAGTCTGGGATTTGAAGATTGGCAAGGTCGCGAAGTGAGTTGTGCTTTTTGACCTACGCCACGCACTGCCGTTCTGACGCATTTTTTCAGAACAATTCCCATATATAACGCAATGAGCAATATCACGTTAGCGAAGGATAACAAGTCCGTTTTAATTAGTTACGAGAATGTTAAAGTGAGCAAGGCTTTCCGGCCTCTTCTGTGACTGGTGGAACTTAACTGAGTTCGTCGTTACAGGCACCGAGCCAATTGTGGCAGCTTGATGCTGATAGATCTGGAACAAACATGGTTTTGAAACATGCTTATCTTCCTCAAGATAGCACTGTCGTGTTTGCTGCCCTTCCAAGCGTGTTTGGGGGCGAAAGGGACCATCTGGTCTTACGTGCGGGGGCAGGTAAGTCATTTTCTAATTTATAATATCACAAAATTCGAATGAGTAGCATCAAATTCTAGTCGATGATATATACGTATGGGATTGCGAGTCCGCAATAGCCGTGCACACGATCAAAGTCGGAGGAAAGCTCACTTCGTTCGCGTGGAACAGAGGGTGGAAGGACTACATGTTCGCAACTGGGACACACGAAGGTGGCATACAAATATGGACTGTGAAGCCGGATGACGCGACTGCAGAGGTGGATGAGACGAAGCATAGGATCCCTCCCGCGGCTCCAACTTGAAGTCCGAGTCCGTTGCTGGACAACTCCAAGGTTCCTACACACCCTATCATGCCCCTCGTGCCAGGAGAGCCTCTGGAGGATACTACGGTGGTTGCCTCGAACCCAAGATTGGTAATATGTGGATAGCATGTCCTGTACAAACCCGCCACTTGCGAAACTGTATCGAACACGTCGTACTTTTAGCAATATCCTATTTCTGAGCCACTCTAATATAGAATCCATATTCATAATTCTTAATGACGTCCTTCGATCGCGAAACACTCATATGTATTCTAATCTATGTAGTAAAACCTGACAGATCCGTCTTAGGAACCTGAAGTGAAGCAACCGGGTCCAGTCTACTTTGGGTCTACGTCTACAGCCATGGCATCCAGGGCACAGCGCACGTAACGAGACAAGTGAGCAGTACATCCTTACAGGCGTTGTCAACTAGTCGGTGTACGAGGAATACTCCCTACGTGGTGGGCATCAACTTCGTGCGATGGCGCACCACATACTTAATTGATATAAACCATGGCATCAATCGGGACACTTCTTCCTCATGGTGTGGTTGACAAGGCTCATCGCTATTCTTCCAACTCTTTAAAAAACGGATGGTTGTCATGTATCACCGCGAGAATTCAGATAGCACTACGTAGAATAAGTAGCAAATCAGGCATTCGATGAGCGATGTGCTGTGCATTGAAGCTTGAGGCATCTGATCTCGCTTGCCAATGTTCTATACATTCAATGCTCCATCTTGCATACCGCGAACGGGCCTCCTCACTCGGAGTCATCGATATCCTATATTATATAGTCAGGGTTGCATCAGCTCGGTCGCTACATCATGCAGAGGAGACATTCTCACTGCCGGTAACACAGCCTCTTCGAACATCAATAGCCCTCGCCTATGTGCATCCAGAAGGTACCTGCAAACCACCTTCATCGTCCACACTCGGTTCGCAGTCTCTCTTGCACGCCAGCATCTAAACCACGCCCTCCGTCGATGATGCAGTGGCTTAGTTTCGATCAGTGGAAGGAGCCACGTTATTCGCGGTCCCGCAACCTCTTTCTCCGTATTGTTCGTCGTGCTTGCCTCGTCCAGTCCAAGTAGCTTCCGAATGCCAGCATTCAACGTCTCCAAGATCTCCTGACCACTTCCATCATGTCGGGAGACCCAGTTCATTCGTCTTCGAGGTGTAAGCCACGGAAGCCCCAACCGTACCTCTATTGCTCGAGCTGCACTGTGCGGTAGCGATTGCAACACTCGTGAGACGAACTCTGCGCTGAAGAGCTTGCTGGAGTGCGAGGATGAGTTGGGGAATACAATAAGCGTAAACCGTCGAAGGTGAGTTAGGTGCGCGAGTGATTCGTACAGGCTCTCGGCGTCATCGATTGTCGCTGAAATGACATTATCAGCATATCGGAGATTTTCACAACTAGGTATATAAAGAGAATATAACTTACGGACAGTACATGGGCGAGACAATTCATGAGAGAACATCGACACGGACACAGGGACTATGTGTACGACTAACTCGAGGTCCTCAAGTCCCTGTGACACTTCAGGATGTTGGAGGGCGATGAGAGCGTCGGTCCAGTGTGAGCTGAAAATGAGGTTTAGCCTGAGCTTTCGGAGTGAGCATGCTACGGGTTGCGAATTCGGGATTGAGGCTTGCGACGACTGATATTCGTTCATATCTGAAAGTGGTGGTGGAAGGGAGCTGAGATATCGCAGAACGAACTTTCCCGCTAACGGAAAGTCGACATCGAGCTGTTGAATGATTGGGTATACTGCTTTCTGGAGTGCAGAGTCTTCGCGGGGTATGTCGTCCATGGCTTGAGCTTCAGAAACTGAAGGCTGGTCTAGCACAGCACTAATACGTTCTATCGGGATAGCTGGCCGTACAGTGAGAGTATAGATCGTCTTGAACGGCGAAAGAAATTCGTCCAAAGGACCTGCAAGATGTAGCCGCGTACCATAGACGAAGGCGACGTCAAGCAGCTCAAGGCGCTCGAGTGCGAAGCCGAGAGGCCAGGGACGATTCCCGAGCGGAATAAATATCGTGATTCGCTGCAGCAGTAGCCTCTTCAAAGTAGGAAGAAGTCCGAGGATCTTGTATACCATCACTGTTGGAACCAAATTTGAGGACTCGGAGTTGGTCTCTATTCCTCGAATAGCTAACGACGTGATATTCGACGCGACAGCTAGTGAGCTTTGGAGGAAGAGGGTCAATCGAGGAAGCTCGTCGTTCCATGTCCTAGGACGAAGTTTGACCATAGATGTGGTGAGGCTAAAGAGAAGTGCCTGGGCAATGGGACGCCAGACCGCACAGACCAATGAGGCGACACGGAGATCCTCATGCTTGCGAGGGGACGTCGGTGTAGCGAGTTGGGAAAGAATGAGGGAAATGATGGAGGGAGCTAGCAGAGGGAGTGTGAACCCCTGTCTATTATTCTGGTTCCTCTTTCTTGCGTTTATTGATTGTAGTCTGCTCATAAGGAAGAGTGGCAAACACGCCTCTATTCGAGCAAGCTAAACTCTGCCAGAGCAATCAGGGCTAGTGCAGGGGATGCATAGATGGTACTAACCGGGACAGTTAAGAGGGAGATTGAGCGTAGTTCACAAGGGTGCCGCACTGCCCACCGGTGTCATTAAGTACTACATCTGTGTTCGTGGACCATCATCTTCCGAGTCCGACGATGTACGTGTGCGCAGCTGCCAAGGTGTCTCGGCTCGCGCTCATACATGCTGAGAAGAATCCAAAGAAGCAGTTAGATAAGGAGAATGTTCACTTAGCACTGCACATCTGTGTTCTTGGGTGCAGCGTGAGTTATTCTCGACATACCATGGCCGTCTGGTAGAAAGCGATATGTTCGGCGGCTAAGTAGCTTGATCATTGTGGCGAGCGTCTTTATTCTTGATAGGCGCGCATGAAGCCCAGCTGCCCGTTCGGGTTTCGTCCAGGTTGCTGGTCGTCCGTCATTGCGCCTCGATTTTATTTGTTTGTGGTAAGGTAAGATGCTTGCGAATATGACCACCAGATTATATTACTTACTTAAAAACTGGCATTCTTCAGACAGGTATCGTTCGCAGAGGCTAGACGCGTACACCGGGCAGCCCAGGTATACCACGTTTTGCAGGAAGGTAGAGACGAAGCAGAGGAGAATACGTACCTGGGATTCAATATGTGCGTGATATTCTATGCTTTAGCTTGATTCACAATTGATATTTTGGTAGACGATGAGCAACCTCCCAAGACCGTTGCGTACAGTATGGATTGCCTTCGTAGCAGCCGTCGGTCGACTGGACAAGTCTCTGTCTCCGAGTGACACCTTCAATAAGCTGAAGAAACACCAATGGACTCTTTCAGACAGCATCTATTTGTTTCAAATCTTCCTGGCCACATTCTGGCTAGCGATCATGCAAGTACCTGGCTACCCCCTCAAACTGTTGATACCCCTACTCTACACCATTGCACTCATCATTCCCTTCACATCCCAATTCTTCGTCCCCGCAAGCCCCATATTCTCCTACCTTCTGGCATTCTACAGCAACCGTTTCATCCCGGCTTCCTACCGCCCAGGCGTCTCCGTCGTACTCCTGCCAACACTCGAATCCGTTCTCTACGGCGCAAACATCTCGTCCATCCTCACTCGTTTCACACACCCCATCCTCGACATAATCGCATGGATACCCTACGGCGTAGGCCACTACGTTATCCCCTTCGTCGTCGCCGCCTTCATCTGGCTCTTCCGACCAAAGGAAGCCCTCCACCAATGGGGTCGAATCTTCGGCTACGTCAACATGATCGGTGTCATGTGCCAAATTCTCCTTCCCACCGCTCCTCCGTGGTACGAAGTCGTGCACGGTCTCACTCCAGCGAACTATGGCATGCAAGGCTCCCCAGGGGGCCTCCTGCGCATTGACAGGCTCTTCGGAGGAAACGGCTACACCGCAGCATTCACCAACTCCCCCCTCCCATTCGGCGCCTTCCCCTCCCTGCACGCAGGCTGCGGAACCCTCGAGGCCCTCTTCGTCTCGCACTTCTTCCCGCAGATGACGACCTACGTCTGGACGTACGTCGCCATTCTGTACTGGGCGACAATGTACATGACACATCACTACCTCATCGACGTCGTCGGAGGCGCATGTCTCGCCGTCGCTTGCTTCTACTTGCTCCTTCCCGATGAACTCAAGGGTCCCATGGCGACAGCTCCTCCGGGTGGGTTGGGCCCTAACGGCGGACGTAGGTCCAAATACGAGATCTACGACCTGGAGGATCCAACTCGCTCGCGCGGTGGAAGGGGTAACGGGCATATCATGCGCGCTGCCGATTACGATCTGGAGGAAGGATCTGACGTTGAGTCAGATGAAGAGGAGATGGACATCGCGTATCGTTCGCCCATGCCCAACGGTCCCAATTCTGCCACGCCCTTGGTGAGGTCTGGAGGTGGTGGTGGAGCTGCCGTAGATCCCAAGAAGAGCCATCGACATACGGCGAGCATCGCGAGCTTGATTAGGTCGGAGGAAAGAGGCGATGAAGGTTGGAGTCCGATCACGAGCTCGTTCAACTTCCCTCCTACGCCTACTCGAGCTGAGCGGTAAACGGCTGTCCTGTGGGAGTGCGATGCATGGGTCGAAGCAGCTTCTTTCATTCACTTGTTTCGTCCCAACAGTTTTTGGTATATAATGTTATGTATTGTGGGCATGCGATATTAGATTAATACAGCGTAAGACGTATCCAGGTCCGAATCCGTGCAGAGAGACATGAGCAAGTGGTTTTGCGTATATGTGTGTGCGTGATAGAAAGCAAAATATGTGAATATGCGACAGGAGAAGAGGAAACGTGAGCTGAATGATAATCAGCATATGCGTATAGATCCATAAAAAATGTAATGGGGAAGATGTGACTGAATGCTAGAAAGATGAAAGAGGATAGAATACCGTAGACGACGGTCAAAGCATCGCCTTCAACAGACGAGCGGCAAGCTCGACAGCTTCACCACCACCGCCTTCGCCACCTGCACTTTCACCGCTGGCCTCCCCAGCGAGTGCTGCCGCCACACTGTCTGGGCAGCTGAGCATGAGCTCAAGCTCGGGTTGGCCAGTGTAGAACCATGCGCAGATTGCCTGTTAATAAAGTATAGTTTGGTTTTCGTGAGCAACAATAGGACAGCTTGTTGAAGAATGTGAAAACAACGCACGATCATGATGTAGAAGCAGACCATGATGAGACCTTCGACCCAGTTCGTCTTCGAGTCTGCTGTGACGTAGTTCACCAGGAAACATGATCCAAGCACTACCGCCAGTTCGAAGTAATCTGCATGAGAGAATTCGAGTTAAGCTGCTGCTGCATTGACATCGATGGGTGGGCATAACGCTTACCGAAGAGCAGGTGCATCGGCTTGTTAATCCACCACCCCAGCAACACGAGGAACGGCATCCAAAACAGCGTGAACTGGATACTGAGGTCGATGGCGCGGGCTTTGGCGAGCTCTTGTGGTTCGAGGGGTTTACGACCGAGGACGTGGTTGAGCAGCGACCGTGCGAAGTAGGCGATGGCGACGACGCCATCTGCAGCGAAGGAGACGACTGGGAGGAGGATGAGACCGAACCATCTACGAATACATTTGGGAGATGAGAAATGATCGAAATCAACGAGAAAAGGACGGTTGGGATGGGAAAGACATACTCCTCTTGGATGTTTCCAGACTCGCGCACGCTCTCGATACTTTCCACGAGCTTTTTTTGAAAAATAAGGGATTGAGTCTCATTATATGAGGCTAGAAGCCGATCGAACTCACGAATTCCGCAGTGGCAGCCATGATACCGACGGTCACCACCAGCAAAAGGATGCACACCCAGGGATTGACGTCGGGCTCGGCGTGTGCGAGGTGCTGCTCTTCTTGTTTGAGTTGCAGTGGAGCGTTTGGGGCTACCTTGAGTGCGTTATCTTCGCCTGGAGGGTTGTGCAGGAAAACACGGGACATGACGTAGCTGACGATGGTATCTTATCAGAAACATCTCTGGAATAGACTGAGTCTGACTCACATTAGGAGTAAAACAACAGCCAGACCACGGCTCATCCGTAGAACCTTGTCCCTTGTCAGATCTGTGAGGAGCGCGCCGGAGTACTGTGCGATGCCGTTTGTGGCAACAGACTGTGCACCGCGGTCTAGTGAAGCGAAGAAGGCGGTAGGAAGGAGAATAGTGAGCACTCTGTAGATATGATCAATACCGGGACACAAATGTGAAAGGTAGAATAACGGACCCCACAGCCAGCAAGGAATGATTGAGTTGCGTAGGATGTGGGTGGAGGTTTTGCTCCCATATCTGAGCTCCACCGGCGAGAAACGCCGTCCCTGGTATCAAGAGCAAATGAAGAATAACCACCCCTGCATGTATTATTGAGTGCTGGTCACGATAGGTCTTGGGACAAATGTACATACCGACAATAGTCGCTTGCAAAAGACGAAGCCTACACCACACGTTCTAAGCATAGGCCAATATGAACCGTCATCATCGGAATTACTTACTCGCACTTTCGGAGCAACGCGATTGCCAACGCGGCCTCGACGGCGCTGCATTAAATCATAATCAGTCAGTAACTGTGAATTAAATCCTCAAAGAACTCACTTGTTAAGAGTGATTATGACCAAGTCACCGAGGTCTTTACCGAGATATAGTGCCATTTGCTCACCGCCCCAATCGAACATCTTCTCCAGCGGTATGATAGCCACAAAGCACACTGTATGTACGCATTAGTTTAAGGCATGAATGATGAGTGAGAGAGATATGTACGTACATGCGAAAGTCAGCTGTGTGGGCCAGTGGCCATTGGTGTTCATAAAATGTGACGCCCATGCAAACGGAATGAAGATAAAGAGGACATTTATCCCTATGCTCCGTTGAATGAGCTGCAATAAAACACAAAAATGAAATGACTTACACGAATATGTCAACACATTTTTGCCACTCTGCGCCCAGGTAGGCACTCGCCTACCCTTCCCTCGAAGCCGATCCAAGAACACCTTCTCACGTTTCCGAATTTCCGCGTACATGGAGCTCTGTTTCGAAGGTTGTCGCTCGGTATCATCGTTTGCTTTGACTTGCACGTCCGATGGGTGACTAGAAGCAGAATGGGCAGGTAAGTTCTCCAATTCAAGGCTATCAGTTGAACTCGTCGGGTGCAATCTTGCGTACCCACGCTCGACGTCGGTCATACTGCTTGAGTGACCGACAGCCTGATGTTCTCTTTTATCAGTACTTGGCTTCTCCGAGAAGGACATGGAGGCGAGGTGGTGGAAGAAAGGAAGAAAGAGACCCACCGGCGTGTTGCTCGTTTGTTATATGTATCACCCGCCACTAGTTGTCAACGCGTGCTGCCGAGAAGATGCCAAGCCTTCGTGGTGAAGAATGGTACGGGAGAACAGGGTGCACGCTGAAACGATCTGGGAGGAGTCTGCTGTTATTCGAGGATACAGCCACGTTTCCGCCACTGCGGACGCCGTCATTTCCAGGCAACGTGGGGAATCAGTACGCCGCGCAAACCGAATATGAATCGCCCGCCCTGACGCGCCCACTGTTAACCAGCGACATGCGACAACGTTTAAAGTGGATAAAGAGTAAGTCGACGCGTTGGTGTGATCAAGGTCAGAAGCATGAGAGCATCAAGATCTAAAGTGAGATTCGAAGGAGTTTTGCGCGACATTGCCGGATCGGGCAACTTCTGAGAAAAGCCTGGGCTAGCGCTTTAAGTCAGCGAAGGTGATCAAGCATTTGCTGGCCACTATCTCAAGTGGTCGCAGCTACGGACATTAGAGTGTAATATAATTCGTACTATAGTACTCTAGCGCCCCAAAATAAGATCACCATCGAAACCCTGGACGTCCGCCCAGCTTAACCACCAGTATGAAAGTCCGAGTAAAAAGCAAATAGGCCGTGTACCTGGCGAGATGACTATCGCAAGACTGCTCTCAGCAGTCTAGCAACTAGTTCTCCGCCCTCACTACTGCCCTCACTGCCTGTCTCCTCAGCCAATGCTTGTGCAACATTGCCGGGGCACGCGAGCATAACTTCCAACTCGGGCTGACCGACGTAGAACCATGCGCAAACAGCTATCATCGCATAGAAGCATATCATGATTAAACCCTGTCGCAAAAAGTCAGCTACTACTTCCAATTTCATACTGTGTCATGAGTTGCTCACTTCGATCCAGTTCGTTTTGGAATCTGCCGTGACATAGTTGACGAAGAAGCATGAGCCGAGAAAGATGGCCAGCTCAAAGTAGTCTGAGACAGTAGGTGCATTAAACGTCAGCAGCGCTCTTGTGTTTCTGCAGCTCCTGAATATACTCACCGAATAACAGATCCATCGGTCTGCCAGTCCACCACCCAATCAATACCAACAAAGGTGTCCAGAACAGCGTGAACTGAATGCTGAGATCAATCGAGCGGCCTTTAGCAAGCGAGGACGGCATGAGCGTCTTGCGCCCCAGCATATGATTTATGTTTGACCGAATGAAGTAGGTGACAGCAACGAGGCCGTCGGCGGAGAAGGAAATGAACGGGAGGAGTATGAGGCCGAACCATCTACTCATGATTTGCACATGTCAACGATAAGTGGTATTGGCATTACTATGAGTGAAATATACGCACTCTTCCTGTATGTTGGTGGTTTCCCGTACACTCTCAATGCTTGCCACAAGCTGTACACGAGGAATGGTTAGTTACGATGACTTTCTTGAGACCAGGTGAATGGTGGCACTCACAAATTGCGCGGTAACTGACATAACCGCGACGGTAATGAGCAACAGAATGATACACGCCCAAGGGTTTACTTCAGGTTCCTCGACTTCCAGATGATGCTCTTCACGCTTCACTTCTTTGGGTGCGTTAGGTGGAACTGTCAGCGCGTTCCCATCGCCTGGCGGATTATGTAAGAACACTCTAGAGAAGACGTATCTGGAGGTCCGAGTCAGGAACCAGTCGAGTGCATACAACGGAAGAATATTACATTACGAGCAACAAAACAGCGAGGCCACGGCTCATCTGCAGGATTTGTCCCCGAGTTTTATCAGTAAGGAGCTCGCCAGAGTACTGCGCAATTCCGGTAGTTGCGATGGATTGTGCGCCTCGATCCAGTGAGGCGAAGAAAGCAGTTGGAAGGAGAATTGTCAATACTCTACGCGATCACGTTGAGAACACATTTGAGATGGCGTAGAGATAGCCTTACCCAACAGCTAGCAGAGAGTGGTTCAGCTGAGTTGAATGGGGGTGAAGATCTTGCTCCCATATCTGGGCTCCTCCCACAAGGAAAGCCGTGCCGGGTATAAGCAGCAGATGGAGTATCACCACACCTGCAAAGTCATTTTGTGAAACGCTGCTGAGGAGAGTTATCGTGATGCGTACCGATGAGGGTTGCTTGTAGGAGGCGGAGTCTACAGGGTACCGTGAGTAAGGATATGTGAAATTGCCACAGGTTAAGTGACTCACTCGCATCTGACCAGCAACGCAACTGCGAGGGCGGCCTCGACTGCACTGTATCACGGTGAGATGCGTAATATCTAGGTAAGTGCATTGATGACACTTACTTATTCATAGTAATTGTGACTAAATCGCCAATATCCTTACCCAGATATAGGGCCATCTGGTCAGCGCCCCAGTCGAATAGCTTCTCCAGAGGAATGATGGCAACGAAACATACTAAGCAGCGTGCACTCGTCAACCACAGATGAAATTTCAGAAGATACGGATTCACGTACGTCCAAAAGTGACTTGAATTGGCCAATGATCTTGTATGCCAAAGAAATGGGACAGCCATGCCAGAGGAACAATTGGAAGTAGAGCATTAAGCCCTGTGCACGAGTGAGATGTACATGAGGTAAGTAGGTGGACAGGGACTCACAAGATGACAGCAGTATGTTCTTCAGGCTCTCACCCCAACCAGGTACCTTTCGTCCCTTTCCTCTCAATCTGTCCCAAAATACCTGCTCTCGAGCCCGCAACGCGCCATAGACAGATTCTTGCTGCCTTGAAGGCTTCTCCGAATAGCGTCCAGCGTGTACGTCCGCATCTCTGGTTTGGTGGTTATCCCCCGACGTGGAAACGGATTGCAGCCTGAGGTGTTTCAGTTGGAGGCTGTCATTTGAACCTGACCGTCGCACTCTCGAATATCCGCGTTCGATGTCGGCCATATGTACTGTTGCTCCAAGGTCCGAATTGGTTGCTCTGGGGTCCAAACCATTAGTGATTATATTAGCGGTACACGGCCTTCTCTTCGGGATTGCCGATCACAGCGTGGAGACGATTACCGCGCTGGAATACTTACCACAGGATACGAGATCTTGCGTCAAAGATGAGAAAAGTTGCGGATGCTGGGGGAAGTTGGTGAATAGTGTTACAAGCCTTTATAGAAGACTCTTCCCCGCGCATGGTGTTCTTTTGGTACAAAGAAACACGGTCACGAGAGGCCTATCAGCGATCATTGTGATGTCTCAACGCACATGCGTTGGAGCATTATATTCAGATGCCAAAGTAACTTACTAGTAAATGATAGCGCATAGATGTAACAGCAACAGTAGGAAAAGTCGGAGGAGGCGACGGAAGAGTGTGAGATAATCCGATCAGCGAGGAGTCAATTCCCTGCAGTATTGCTCCATTGTCGAGATGGATTCAGAACGCGCTTTCGGTACAGCTCGCGGGATGTCCAGTTGACCATGTGACCGCGGTGTTGTAGAACGTGAAACCATTCAGACCTAGCGCAGCATCGCGATCAGAGTTCGCTTCGCTACCTCAACGGCTTCGCCGCCCTGCTCTCCGCCGCCTTCACCGCCCGATTCCTCAGCGAGTGCTTGCGCGACACTTCCAGCGCAGGTGAGCATGGCTTCGAGCTCCGGCTGACCTGCGTAAAACCAAGTACAGAGCGCGATCATGACGTAGAAAGTTATCATGATAAGGCCCTATCCCAATTCCAATCCTACATGGTCAACAGCAGTCTCTTAGCGATATGTAGTCGAAGTACTCACCTCAACCCAGTTGGTCTTCAAATCGGCAGTCACGTAGTTGACCAGGAAACATGAGCCCAAGATGATAGCCAGTTCAAAGTAGTCTGGGTAGTCGACAAGTGTTAGAAATCGAACTGTTGTTCTCGTTCGCCACTCACCGAACAACAAATGCATCGGTTTGCCTGTCCACCACCCGATTAGCACCAGCATTGGCGTCCAGAACAACGTGAATTGAATGCTAAGGTCTATTGAAAGAGCTTTAGCGAGCGGAGATGGCTCTATCGTTTTTCGTCCCAACATATGGCTGATGATCTTCCTAGCGGAGTGTACTAAGGCGATAAGGCCGTCTGGAGCGAATGATACCAGAGGTAGCAGAATAAGGCCAAACCATCTGTACATAGCAAGTGAATGAAGATATCAGCGGGAAATGGTAGGATGTACGTACTCTTCTTGGATATCGGTGGTCTCGCGGACTCCCTCGATAGTTGACACAAGCTATGTGTGCGTTAGTTGTTTACGCCGCTGGCAAAGATGCATCAATTCTGTTACTCACAAACTCAGCCGTGACTGCCATTATTCCAACAGTAGTGACTATCAAGATAATACATGCCCAGGGGTTGATTGTGGGGTCCTCTTCGGCTAGCGAGTGCTCTTGATGCTTGTCCCCCTCAGTAGCATTCATAGCAGCCTCCGTAGCATTTCCACTGTCCTTTTCTGGAGGGTTGTGCAGATACACTCTTGAAAGGATATATCTAACAGTTGGATTGCAATCAATTTCATGCCGACGATAAATTTATGTAACGATACTCTTACACTATGAGCAATAGAACAGCCAGGCCGCGACTCATCTTTAGGACGTTCCCGCGTGTGCTGTCCGTCAGGAGTTCTCCCGAGTACTGCGCAATTCCGTTGGTTGCAAGTGACTGTGCCCCACGATCCAGTGAAGCAAAGAAAGCTGTAGGTAGAAGAATGGCTAACACGCTAGAAGGCAACCATGAGTATCACAGCGTTTAACACAGAAAGACAGTAGAGCACTAACCCAAGGGCTAGTAAAGAGTGGTTCAGTTGTGTAGCATTTGGATGGAGTTCTTGCTCCCATATGTGCGCGCCTCCAGAGAGGAAAGCCGCGCCAGGTACGAGCAGTAGATGCAAAATCATGACACCTGGAGTCATTATGAGTCACTTGTAATAGACTGCGTATGGGAAGAGGCGTACCAATGATAGTCGCTTGAAGAAGGCGAAGCCTGCGATTGATGAACTCATTGAGTAATCGTTCTAACCGAGAAAAAGTAGGTTTGCATGTACTCACTCGCATTTAAGCAACAAAATAATGGCTAGCACGGCTTCGACAGCGCTGGCCAAATATATTAAAATTCGTTGATTAAAACTGTAAAGAGAACCTACTTGTTCATAGTGATCGTGAGCAAGTCACCTAGGGCTTTGCCAAGATATAAGGTCATTTGTTCAGCACCCCAATCAAACAGCTTCGCCAATGGAATAATTGCCCACAAGCATACTAAACAGAAGTTAGTAGGCACATGGAGGAAATAATAGACAGAAGTACGCACGTCGAAAGGTTATCTTGGGGGACCAGTCTTTCCCTATAAAGTGGGACACCCATGCTACCGGAACAACAGGAAGCAGGATGTTGAGCCCTAGAGATGTTTAAGTCGTCTCATTTCTTTCCGAGAAGCGAGTATCTTACAAGATGAAAATAAGATATTCTTGAAGCTTTCGCCCCATCCGGGGACTCTTCTCCCTTTCCCTCGGAGACGGTCCCAAAATCGTTGTTCGCCGGTTCGTAAGCTGGCGAATATGGAGTCAGGTTGTGGTAGTGGCTTCTCGTCATATGCGTTAAGCGTTTCGTCTTCATGATCATCATTAGTAGAGCTAGTACGTAGAGGTTGTAGCTCGAGGTTGTCGTCCGAGTCTCTTGCCTGACCCACGGGATATCCACGCTCGATATCGGCCATAATGACTTACGCAAGCCGATTGCTCAAGCGAAGTTCAACAATGAGAGCTGTATTCACACCATATTGATCATATAGACAAAGGTAAGAGTCGGTAGACGAACTCACCTTCAAAGCTGTACGCCAGGCACTATCAGCAGCAACTCGAATGACTCGAGCGAGAGGGTTGATAGAGCCTGGGGTCTTGTTTTCGCAATGATGCTCACCATGCGCTTTTAAGTAGCACGATCGCCGAGATACTTTGTCAGTAAATATGACATCTTTTTGAGGGTGCTGTGATGCGCCCCCGCTTAACCCTAGGATGCTGTTTGTGTCGTGTTTTTGAGGCAGCAGGCGGTGCACGCGTGGCAGGCGCGAGCGATAGTTCGCAGAGTGAAGACTAGTGCAGATTGATGTGCTGTCCTCTGACCAATAGCCATGTATCCACACCCTGAAAGATGAGCAATTATTAGGATTCCATGAGGGCACTCAAGTCTCAAACAAACCACAAAAGATAAAGCTGTGCAGAGGAAGTTCAAAGGCTTGGCGTTTTCGGCGCTTCTTGTTTCTGCGGCTCAGAAAGTTGAAACTCAGTTCGAAATTCCAGCATTGCATCCAAAAAAGGCTCAACGAACCACTCAAGTCACGAGTGTGGCATGGACTATTTATACGGAAAAGCACGCGTGTGCGCCTTATCGGCACTCATCACACATCCCCCATCATGAAACTCTTCAACGCACTCAGTATCATTCCCCAGCTGGCTGATACCCTTCGGGTTGCACTCCTCCCGACGTTGCGCGAAATTGTTCGAGTACCGTCGCTCCTCCTCCACCCAGCGCGGATTTCGCAGCTGTACATGTCGTTCGTATGGAGAATTTGGGGAGATGGTATGGACGAGAATACCCAGGGCATCAAGAAGGCTCTCATTACGCCTGATGCTTATGGTGTAGTCCTCGATATTGGTGCAGGTGTGTTGCATTGCTATCAAAATACGTAGCATTGCTCACAAAGTTTGCCATAGGCTACGGCCACACCATCAAGTACCTCGACGCGGAAAAAGTCACCAAGTACATCGCCCTCGAACCAAACACGCGCATGCACGATGAAATCCGCACAAAAGCTGCTCTCGCCGGCTTCAGCGAAGAGGCCAGGAACCTGCTTCTCCTCTCTTATGGTGCACAAGATACGGGGCTCATCGCCTCAGCCCTAGGAGGTCCGCACACCATCGACACCATGATAGCTATCCACGCCCTCTGCTCCGTCCCCTCCCCGGAAACTACTATTTCTGTCATAGTGGACGAGATCCTGAAACCGGGAGGAACGATGCTGTTTTTCGAGCATGTGAGGCATCACCGGAGCGACGTAGCATGGTGGCAGCGGTTCTGGACGCCCGTCTGGCGGGTATTTTTTGGCGGCTGTGAACTGACTCATCCGACGGATGCTATCATTGAGGGGATGGCTGTGTGGCAGCAGAAGGACGTCTCGGGAGTGGAACGGGAGGGCACAGAGGGGGATGAGGAGAATTTGTTTGTGTGTAGTGTTGGACGGTTGACGAAGGCTTCTGGGGTGGTCTAGTGGTGATAGTAGCGCCAGTGCTGGTATTGACTTGGGGCTCATAGTAGCGGTAACGTTCAGAATGGCCTCAACGCCCAATGCCTACCGTGATGCCCGTGGCCTACTGCACGTCACGGTCTCACGCGGAAGAGAGCGTGATCCTCTGAGCAGATGTGCCAGCCAGTGCTGAGGACCATATCGTAACGGCGCTGGCGTGTATATGGTTCCGAGGGATATGCAGTAGTATTACGATTACATAGAGTGAGATACAAAAGTGCAAAGTCGATATCATGAAGTCGTAAGTCATCAGGTCTGCCACACATTTCAATTAGTGAATGAAAACGCACACAAAACGCCACCAGACTCACCATCCAATCAGCCAATCTAAAAGAAACCCACAACATAGCAAAATCTCAACACGAACAACCACCTCCAACTCCATTCTCCGGCGCGTCCTCAAGATTAATAGTCCCAGGCATACCAGCAATCGACTGTGTGGCGTTATTCTTCGTCGCTGGAGGAGCAGGTCGAGCTCCACCGGTACGGGTCTTGTCTTTGGCGGCAGCCCACAGCTCGGGTGTGTCGATGATCTTCTCGACCACCTCACGGAATGCTTCGCTCACGCCTACGGCGGTCTTTGCGGAGGCCTCGATGAAGAGCGAGTTCATGCGTTTGGCGAATTGTTCGCCTTCGGCGTAGGACACTTGGCGGGAGAATTCCTGTGGACATGGGGAAGCGTTAGCTTAGCAGGCACATACAAGGGCAAATACAGGCAAGCGTGTGATGGGTAGGGAGTGTGAAAGTATCGTGAAGAGTGAGGAGCTCACCTTGTCGACCTTGTTCCCAACTACGATCTTCACCACCGCCGGCGAGACATACGTCTCCAGCTCCGAGAACCACTTCGGTAGCCCCTCAAACGACTCCCGGTTGGCCACATCGTACACGAGCACGATACCCTGTGCGCCGCGATAGTATGACGACGTGATAGTTCGGAAGCGTTCTTGCCCAGCGGTGTCCTATTGTCACAGTACAAGAGCAACCGGTCAGTTTGCAGCACCCTCAGACGTCAGAATGATGGAAACTCACCCATATGCTCAACTTCACCTTCTTCCCATTCACATCCATCTTATGCACCTACAGCCCCAGTCAAACATCCTAAGCCAACACATCCTCAAGCACAAAACGAGGACAGTCGCACATACTCGAAAGTCCACCCCAATAGTCGCCGTGGCCTCATCTTCTGGCAACCACTGTTCGTCCGAGAACCGTAGCAACAAACTGCTCTTTCCAACTGAAGAGTTCCCTATGAGTAGTAGCTTGACATTGACGGGTTGTGTTGAGGAGGCCATGGTAGTGGTGGTGGTTGAGGTCGAAGTATGAGAGAGGAGTAATGACCGTCACGGTGACGCCCCACCTGTAATTGGACGTGCCCCAAACGCGTGTATCTGGCCTCATCATGCACGTAAACGCGTAAACGGCCATGTGTTTACGCGTAAATCAGACAACAAGGAACGTCTGTGTAACGGATGTATGCCTGCAGAAGAATGGCAGAGGAACGTGGAAGTAGCAATGCACATAAGAGAAACGATTGCAGCAACGATCACACAGGGGGCAATTCTAATAAGATGCATATATTCTAGAGATGGGCACAGACAGATGGAAGGTATAACTAAAAGTACAAAGATCAGGCAACAACAGAAATAAATCCACGGATAGAGATGCGTCTAGTAGACCAAGACGAAGCACCGTCTCCCTCGAGCTTACGAGCTTTCGCTCTTGCAGCGAGAAGGCACAGAGTGATCCTATAGCATGAAATGAATATCAGCACATGCTCATCAACAGAACTTTATCAATGTTACTCACGTTAGTACGAACTCCTCCACCCCAAGGCGTGCGGCCGTCAACACGAGCATCAGGACCCAAACCACGACTCGCGAACCCAATCCAAAGATCACAGTAGTTCTCACCGCTGGTCAACACCTGGTCAGCCTGAATAATAGCATCACGGGCATCGAAGAACGACGGGCGACACGGCTGGAGCTTCATGCCGTTAAGAACGAGCTGCGTGATGAGCGTGTTGCCGTGCTTGGGGATGAGGGGCAGCTTCTCGCCAAAGGCGTTGACCTCCTGGGGGCGGTAGAAGTCGCCTGTGGGGATGGTGCCGTCTTCGAGGGCCTCGGGTGGGAAGAGCGATTCGGAGTAGCCGTGTTTCTCAATGAGACGCTGGGAGACGACCCAGAGGATCTGAGCCCAGACTTCTCCGATGGCGTGTACACCCCAGTAGCCTGGCTTGTCCAGAGTCTTGTAAGTGGAGGGGTTGATGGTCTCGTTCTGTGGATCAAGAATGAGCTTTCATCCCGAATTCGTAGATGACTGAGACACTTACCAAAGAGTAGGGGTAGTTACGGATACCGTTGGGACGGTTAGCGGCCCAGGCGCCCATAGCGTAGTCAGAGTAGTTGCTGGTGCTACGAATGGTGGTAGCCAAGAAGTCACCCCAACCCTCACCCATTCCACCAGATTCACCCCAGCCGAGACATCCGGAGTTAGCGGGGCCACCGGTGAGACGAGTGCTCAAACCGTGGCTCAACTCGTGGATGACGATGCCGGCTTCGAGGTCACCATCGCGGTAAGGAACAGCGGTGTTCCAGAGGTACATGCGGCAACGACCGTTCTGACCATCTGTACCAAACAACATGAGTACTTATTTTGAACATGAAAGCCGAACTACGTACCAGGTGGTGTCATGAAGTTAGCGTTGTTGTACCCGCTACCGTCCTGAGCATTGGCGATAACCGCATCGTTCTCACGACCACCACGGCCAAAGTTGTGCTGCTGGAAGTTACCAGACACCTCGTCGAACCCGTACCTGTAGTACAAGTCGTGTACCAAGTTCGAGGTGTAGAAGAGCTGCGTAACGGCAGTGTCGATCCACTTCTTAGCCTCCTTGAGTGCGTCAGCCTTCTCCGTAACCTGAGGGTCGTACTCGAAGTCGAACTCAAGATCCGAACCACCATCGGGGCGGTAGTTCGACACCCAAGCGTTCTCACCCTCCCAGTTCTCGTGAGCGAAGACGTTGTTACCCCAGGTGTTGGTGGTGTTCCTGAAGCCCTTCTGGTTCTTCAAGTGTCCAAAGCTCTGAGGGTCGTTGGCGTAAGGCAGAGAGTGCCAGCCAGCAGGGCTAGCAAGCTTGTCTGTACCCTCGTGAACAATGGAACGGTTGCCAACAGAAGGGTCGTTAACGCCCCACGGGAAGACGTTGTACGTAGCACCGTGCTGCGGCTCCTTGGGCGTCGGCGCTCGGATGGGCATGGGAGAGTCGGAAGCCCAGTCGACAACGGAGACGATACGGTGAGGAGCGGTGTGCGTGACAGCAGCCTCATACCAGTTATCCTGCATCTCGACCTCGAACTTCCAGACGAGCTCAAGGGCAGTTGAGTCACCCTTAGGGACCTGGACGAAAGCGAGGCGAGCCTTCACGGGGTTGACAGCGTCGGGCACATTGTGGATAAGACGAGAATAGCTGCGGTCATCCTGCACAAGGTTATCCTGCGGGACGACAGTCATCTTCTCGAGGTATTGTTGAGGATTGCGGATGATGTCGTCAGCCAACGAATGCTCAGGCGTAGCAGCAATCATGAACTGAAGAAGCGCCTGTGACGGGTCCTCCTCAAACGGCTGGGCATTAAACTGGCCAGACTCAAGCATCTTGTAAGGTGTCTCAACATGCTTACAGTTCCAGTCGAACAGTGCGTTGAGGTCACCAGGAGTATGAGGGTGGACCTGGGAGCCAAGAACGGTCTGCTGACCCTCGACAGCTAAGTGCTGAGGTTGAGAATCAACAGAGTCCCCAAGCTGCATCTTCAGGCTCTCGCAGTGCTCGGCATGAACGTCTGAGACATGTGGCTCAACGGTAGCACCCCGATAGAACTATCTTGAGGTCAGCATAAGCTATCACACGATACGCGTCATCACTTACTGAGTCACCGTACGAGAGTACGCGGCCATCCTTCACGTTCACATTGATATCACCGTCTGCCACCTCCATGCCAAACATCGTCTGACGGAGATAGACATGGGTGACTCCTGTGTTCTTGTCGGTATAGGAGTCATCCCGGACGTAGAACGAGCTGGCAGGTGATGCGGACTCAGCAGTGAGCACCGTAGCGAACTGCTTGGCCACGTCGAAAGGATCCGCCTTGCCAAACGTCTGCGCCAATGGAATCGCGTCACCGCTTCCAAAGACAGCGTGGGGGAGCGTCGGTCCAAACCCGAGAGTCTTACGACGACGTAGCTCCGGTGTGCTGTGAGCGAGAGTTCCGGCGAGGCCGGCAGCGACGACGGACGCGACGAGCAAACGACGCACTCCAGTCATGATTGTAAGTGATTGTTGTGGTGTGATAGTCGTCCTCCGGATGATGGAGGGCGAGAGTGAAGCTGCATTCCCCGCCACAGCCCATCTATATATGAGGTAGTGACTGTGACCTCTGTGACGCAAACCGTAGCCGCGTCACCAGCTTACGTAAGCGCTCTTATCGCACGAGCCAGGGCCCAAGGGTCCCTAAACGGGCAGTCATTCCCTTTTCGAGCCTTGTTGGCAGGGCAATACCACCGCGCCATCGTCGTCGAGGATGGCGTCCAGCACCGCAAGATATGATAATTGTGGTCTCGGCGAAATACCTGGGTACGTAAATAGTCACAGAGTCAGGGGGTTACTACAAGTGCTTTCGCGCCAGAACTTGCAACTACACTTGCCTTTCAGGAAGCCATGGTCATTTGAGGCCAGCGGAACTGCGACGGAGATGTCTTATTCCGCAACGCACAAGCCCCGGGGCAACTCGTTCTGGGGCTGTCACACACATGCTTGTCGAACGATAACGGCAGCATTGCCCTGGCTCACGATTGCCTCGTCTTCAGCCACAGCGGTGTAATAGCTTGTGATACGATGTTCCCTGCCGCCTCGAACTGGTCTCTGAGCTCCTGATCCCATACAGAATTCAGAGCTCCCCTTTGGTGCCTGCGATTGACTAGGAGACTGTGACGGGCAGTGCATCAGCGCAGTCTCTCGTGAGTTCCCAGCACGCGGCCCAAGCATGGTCTTTGCAGTACACGGCTCCTGCGGTGACAAGTTGACTCGTAGCGGTAAGTATAATGTGTTAGAAGCCGCATATGCGACCCCAGAAGTATTGAAGGCCTACGTATGCACTACAAGCCAGAGCTTTAATGGATTCCGACTGGCTTTTCGAGTCAAGTCAATGTCACTGTGCTTTCACTCTGCGGATGTCAGTGGCCGTCTAACTATGGCGCTTTCAAACCTCTACGGCGATAAGCACGCGGAACTTGCAAGTTGCAACTTGAACACGATATAGGGTCATGACCCCTTCTCTCCACCACCTGTGACTTCCTCTCCCGCAGCCCGTCGCCATTACCAGTAGCCCATATCTCACGTTGCAGATACGATTTGTCCTTTCCACTGTCCATATCATATATTATACACCGGTCAATCGCATACGCGCCCATACCACCAAGGCATCTCTTAATCAGGCAAGTCATCTTCGATCGCGACTCATCGCATGGGCTCACGTTTACAGACGTTGAACTGCTTCATTAGGAAATAGAAATTGGCCAGCAACCCCCTTCTGATCTTGACTTCAATCATCACATCGCCGGGCCATCCAACCATCTTGGCATCGTAATGACGTCTCTCGCTGGTAGCGGACCTCACCCTTTCTTGCCACACCTCGCGGCAGTGCTCTCAATATATGAGCTTTCTCCCGACATAACATCGATACCAAGATACGATGGCCCAGCAGATCTTTACACTACTACTATCCTTCGCTCCGTCAATAACATTGCGAAGCGCATGGTTGCTGCCGAAAATGCGCTCAATGCTCAAAAAGCAGTGCACGACTCAGGCTCTCACACTGTCGGAAAGGCAGAGGCTACTACTGCTACGCCTCCAAGTACCCTGCCTACGACTGTCACTCTATCGTCAGAACAGGCAGCGGTCATGGACGACCCTCTCACTGCTGGTCCTTCCCTGATGACCCCTCCTGCGTTACTCGCAGCCCCCTTATCGCACCCCATCACAGATACCGTCGAAGATCTTCGTTTCCTCAAGACGCAAGTCTCCGATATCGCCAGAGTATGCAACGCTGTCTCTCATGGCGACCTATCTCAAACGATTACCGGACCTGTGCGAGGCCCCATGATGACCCAGCTCAAGGACGTGGTAAACACGATGGTGGAGCGGTTGAACCAGGTGACGACTGAAATCGCTCGCGCGTGTCTTGATCTTGGGACAGAGGGGTCGGTGCAGCATTTTCCACCCACTTACATGAACTCATTAGTTTTGTGGCAGAATACTTGCCTCACAGGCGGTAGTTCCCGATGCCGAAGGTAGATGGAAGGAGCTTACTGACGCAGTCAATACACTGTCGCGCAGGGTGGCCTCTCAGAATATACTTTCACATGATGTATGATGTGTTCAACGAAGTATACGTATCATTAAATCCACTGCCACCGCCGACCGCCTAGATTGTTGGCCACTATGAGGACCTTGGTCGAGCGATAAACTTCAGATCAGGGCCTTCATAGTGTGGAATATAACACTCCTTCCACACTAAATCCGATGCCCTGTAAGGTAGTGAAACATTAGATGGACAACGCGAACCGCAGCGTATGAATATGTCTTACTTGACTCCATCTAGCTCAACATCAAACCGCCGAAAGACGTTCGCTATCGCTAGCGTTATCTCACACCACCCAAGGCTAGAAACGTTGAGTGTGTGTCAGTAATAGTTCAATGACTGAGCTTAGATGGACAACTTACTTGACACCAAGGCAACTCCGTGGTCCCTTGCTGAATGCAACAAGCCAATGTTCCAACGACTCACTTCCATCCGTCTTCGTCTCAAGCCATCGTTCAGGCCTAAAGGCGCGAGGTTCGGGGAAAATCTCAGGGTTCAAGTGAACAAACATGTTGCTTATGCCCACGATGGTCTGTTGTAGAATATCAGGAAACGCACATCTTCGGACCGTAAAGTGAGAGTCGCATACCCCGCCTGGAATATACCGCCCGTCGATTTCTGCGCCGCCTTTGGGTACAATTCGAGTCATCGGAGAGAATACACCATGTATCAGACGCAATGACTCCTTCAGCACGGCTTTCTGCTGCAGTTCAGATAAGCCACTCCAGTACACAGCAATATGACTTACGAGGTACGGAAGACTATCAAGATCTTCGTAGCGAGGTCTGTCCTGTAAATTTGCCCATGCCTTGATCAGTTCGTCTTTCAGCTTGGCGTGAACCTGCGGATTCTGGAGGATGTAAGTAGTAGCAAGAGCTAGCGTGTTGCTGGATGTGTCGGTTCCGGCGAAGACCATGAGGAAGGCCTCATCCTCCAGTTCGGCCTGGGATGGGATCTCTCGATCGTTCTCTCCACTGACAAGTTCGTGAAAGATAGTGGGATGTGGGGCAGCCTGTAGCACTTCTGGATGCGCAAGTATTTCCACGACTTGTCGTCTCAACATCTAAGTAATCAATCAGTAAGCGTACCGCTCACGCCAAGACAGTCAGTACTCACGTTCAGCAGCTTAGCCAGACCTTCAAGCGTGGGATCGATGATTGAAGCAACGTTTTCAGGAATGGCACGGACAGCTTTCTTCAGTAATATGAAATGCTTCAAGGGCTGCATAACCGAAAGAGAGGCGTGCATAGCGTGAATAGTGGGAGCATCAAAGTTAGGTTCTGACGTGGCGTGCATGGACGTGCCGAAACAGAAGGAGGTGATACCATCGAGGGCAAAGCATTTGTAGGCCTTGAAGAAGTCGACAGAGTGACCCTCCTTGGACTGACGTTCGATGTTGGCGCACATCTCGTCAGCCTGGATGAGGGAGGAGGTCAGATAATTCATGCAGACGTATAAAGGTGTATGGCAGTAAAAACAACTCACGCATTCTTGGACGAGGTGCTGCAAGTTCAAAATTGCCTTGCGTGAGAACAACGGTTGGAGGACATCTTTACGCTGCTTTGCCTTGGGATACTCCATTTTGGTCAAGAGATTCTCGTAGTTCGAGAATACATGATAGAGCGATGCATCCCTTGACCAGCGATTCTTTGGGCTATATATCTCATGGTACACACTCGGTTTCGAGAAATGTAACTAGCCATGGGAAAGAGATTCGTTGGTAAGATGCGCCCGGTGCGCTTGAAACACGTCAAGGCGCCACGAACGTATTCACCTCGTTTGGCCCAATTCGCACAACGTCGCCTGTAGGTATCGTCAGCTGCTATTTGTTGAATTAATTCGACGCATACCATATATTTCATGAAGCCGAAACAGCTCTTCTGTCAAGTTGCGACCTTGGAATGCTTCGAGATTCGTCTTCCACCACGTGCTGAACACCGCCCAGCGAGGACCCGGGAATGTGGCGAGGGGATGGAAGTACCAGTTGTACACTCCTTTTGCTATCGTCCACGACACATAAGTCACTGCTGCTGTACCTAGTACACTCCCGAAGGAGAGTGTCGACAGTGAGTCGTACAACATGGTGGTTCTGTATAGAGAGCCTGGGCGCCAGAAGGTCCTTGATACCCGTCATAAATAGGAGATGGGCGGTCGATGATATGGTCGGCAGCTGTTATCGAAGGTCCATTTTGGCAAGCTCGCAAACGATCAAGATTCGACACTTCGCGTCACGTACCACTAGTATTTGCACTAGGAATATGATGACTACCTGGCCAATATCGACATCAAGGATCAGTGTTATTGAAAGAAAGCAATGGTGCTCGTCGCACAAGCTTGGTCTACAGATATTGGACACGAACCCAGCACTCACAAACGACCATAACCAGCAGAAGATAGTAGAGCTAACACCCTCTTTCATCGTATCCCCGTCCTACATTCGCTCTCACGTCGTAGCTTGGCTCGATAGGACTTACGATGGCCGAGTTATCCGGTAAGGCCGACAACACATATCAGGTCTTGCGTGGTCTCGCCCTAACCTTCAACGCTGGACCATCATGATGCGGTATGTAGCATTCTCGCCAATGCATTTGGGATGGCCTTAACGAGTTCTCAAAGTTATCATACTGGTTCGTGAGAATGGGAGGATAGATCCACATACCGTATATCGTCCAATTCTAGATCGAACCGCCTGAATATGTTGGCAAAGCCAAGCACTAGCTCACACCATCCTAGACTACAACAGATGTCATAGGCATTAGAGTAATTTAAGGAGCTGGAGAGCCAGAATAAATGAAGGTGGCACGTACTTCAATCCCAAGCAACTCCTCGGGCCTTTACTGAACGCGACGAGCCAATGGTCCAACGTCTCGCTGTCATCCTTTCTGGTTTCTAACCATCTCTCAGGTTTGAATGCGAAAGGCTCGGGAAAGAGCTGCGGGTTTAAGTGGACGAAGCGGTTGCTGATGCCCACTATGGTCTATCGAGAGCCGGTCAGAATGTATGGTCAAGTCACAACTTACAGCTAGTAGATTACGTACACCACCGGGGATAAAATGACCACCAATTTGTGCACCTTCTGTTGGAACTATTCGAGTCATAGGCGTCCATACGGCGCTGCTGACGCGCAAGGACTCTTTGATCACTGCTTTCTACATACTGATGAGACCTTTGATAGACGGAGTGTGTCATAGACTCACAAGATACGGTAAACTGTCAAGAACCTCGTATGATGGTCGGTCAGACAAGATTGGCCAAGCTTGGAGCAGTTCATTGACCAACTTCTCCTGAGCATTCGGAGTATCCAGAATATGGATGGTACCAAACGTGAGTGCTGTGCTCGACGTATCCGTACCAGCAAACACCATGAGAAGAGCTTCGTCGCGCAAAGACACGAAAGAAGGTGGGCTTTCTCCTTCTTTGACATCGAGTAGATTGTGGAATATTGTTGGATGGGAGGCCTGTTGCAATATCTCTGGGTGGTCCAGCGTATCCCGTACTTGACGTTTCAGAGCCTGGTAAGTATAGTAGGACCAATATCAGCGTCTCTGACTGTCGTGCTACATGCGCCTCACAAACCTCACGCAGGTCCATCAATCCAGACATCTGCGGTTGCACAGTGGAGACGACATTAGCCGAAAATAACTCCAGGGAGTTCTTCGCCAATGGGAAATGCTTCAAGAAAGGTACAACAGGCATCGACGCGTGCATGGCCTCGCCCACGGGTGCTTTGAAGTCTTCAGCGGCGGTTGCATTCATCGACGTTCCGAAGCAGAAAGAGGTGATCCCGTCCAGAGCGAAGCACCTATAAGCACGAAGGATATCGACTGGTCTCTTCGAGTTTGAGTGGAGCTGTATGTTATTGCACATTTTGTCGGCCTAGGCTTGTGATCAACAGGACATGATATGGCATGGGTTGCACGACTTACGGTGGCCTGAATCAAGTGCTGTAGCTCTAGGATGGCTTTACGTGAGAATAATGGTTGTAAGATGTCCTTGCGCTTCTTAGCCCTCGGGTAATCCATAATCGTCAACAATGATTCGGAAATAGAGAAGACATGATACAGTTTAGGGTCCCTTGACCACTTATTGCGGGCGTTGTATATTTCATGATACGCACTTGGCTGAGAGAAGTGTAACTATGAAATCATTTCAGCACAAGGCTAAGAAGTTCTAACTTTAAGACTTACTTCATTAGGACCAATGCGCACGATATCGCCTGTTAAGCCAACGAATAGCACGACAAACATGCTTCAGACGAATGGGCGCGGGCCCTGTCATCTCACCATACGTGCCGTGCAGCTCAAACAGCCTATCCGTCAAGTTTTCTCCTAGGAAAACTTCGAGATATATCTTCCACCAGATGCTGAAAGTATGTGAAAGCAGCTAGCTTTGGTCCAGGGAAGCTGGCGAGAGGATGGAAGTACAGGTTGCGTACC
This sequence comes from Irpex sp. Y119-03, assembly GCA_037042295.1. Taxonomy (NCBI): domain Eukaryota; kingdom Fungi; phylum Basidiomycota; class Agaricomycetes; order Polyporales; family Irpicaceae; genus Irpex; species Irpex sp. Y119-03. The sequence continues at coordinate 82,777 of JAXQKB010000046.1, forward strand.
CCGCTAGCAATAATCCAAATTGCGTAAGCAAGAATGACTGTGGCGAATATACGGGATATAGTTAGTGGTTCTATGTTCTCGAACACAAGAAGGATATACGATGAACAGCGCATTGGTATGGATTGTCTTTGAGAGCAGGGGATAAGGTGGAAGTGTGAAGGTAACAGACAACACAGCGCTTCAAGCTACTTGACCTGTACGGCATAAGTACTCCGAGGCCTCTTTCTTCGAACTTGAATTTTACTGGTCATCGTCTACTTGGTTGTGCTACAAGTGGGAGCAAGTATTTTTGCTTACATACACAACGGTTGCAGTACAAATGATCAGAAAATTGGCCGAGAGCTTACATATAGATGCCATAGTAGGGAGACCTCACGGTTACTACTAGTACTAGTACTACCCATAACTTCAGAAGCAGGCATCCTCCGAGTCGCTGCCACATTACAATTTATATTGTAATTTCAAGCTACCCGGGTTTCCCCCTCGCTTCACCTGCCACTCGGATTCTTGCACTGCGATAGCCCATTCACGCAGGATTCTCACAAACCTCTTGATATCGTCCTCTGTGTTTCCTGAGTGAACCACCACACGTATGCGCCCCTTCTGCCTTGGAACGACAGGAAACGTTATAGCTTGAGCAGCGTATCCGAGCCTGTTGAGGTGATGTTGGAGCTCTACCGCCTTGGTAGACAGTATTGGAAAGATGGGAGAAATCAGGTCGGGATGGGCAGAAAGCTGGTCTTTCTGGTGATAACACAGAATGGGCTTCGCGATATCTTTCAGAGCATCTGTCAATGCATGGTGAAATAGTGTTGACATGGCGATAACCTTCTCTCGACGCTGACAAATATAAGCATGAGCGTAGAACTATTAAATTTTGAGATAAAACTCACCTTATCGCCTTCAACTCCTTTGACCAACTCGTAGCAATAGCGAATACCCAGCAAGTCGACATGTGGCAGCGAAGTGCCGTACATAAATGGTCGCCCAAAGTTGACAAGGTATTGACAAACAGTCGGGTTCGTCAGTACAATAGCTGTCGCAATCTGAAGTCAGTATTTGTGATGGCGGTGAATTGTTCATCTTGGACTGCTTACCACCGAAATAATTATGCGCCTTGGTAAACGGGAGAACGACTGAATGCACATGTTTGTTCAACTTGAGCAAAGAGACAAGGCCTTTCCCTTGAGGCCCAAGTAAACCGTGGCTATGCGCCTCGTCAACTACGATGTGCGCCGTGCCCGGCGGGAGTACAGTCTCTACAACGGCGACCATTTCCCCCAAGGGAGAGAAGTTCCCATCCATGCCTAGAAGACACACATGACTTAGTACGAGCCATCTGTGCAAAGTCAACCCCAACTCACTGTACACTGATTCCAGAACTATGAAAACTGTGCATAATCCGAGCCTCACATTCTCGTACTTGTCTGCGAGCTGTCGCAAACAAGCTGCAAGCGCTTGAGGAGAATTATGTGCGAAGGAAAACATTGAATCCTTTGCTCGGGACATTCTCATGCCATCGTGACACGAAGCGTGCACCAACTCGTCGTAAACGAGCACATCATGTCGTTGAGGAAGTGAGCCTAGGAGGGAGATGTTCGCCATGTAACCCGAGTTGAAGAGTATTGCAGCAGGCGCGTTATACTCCTTGCGGAAGTATTCCTCTAGTTCAACATGGTTCGGGGTGGACCCCGCGAGAGAACGGCTCCCCCGTGAGCCTAGGAGGCGATGTCCGTGAAGGCAAGGGATCAAGCCAGCGTGAGTCTGTGGGTCGAGGTCCAGCGAGAGGTAGTCATTAGAGAAGAAGTCTGAGTGGGTCACGGTAGAAGTTAGAGGATTCAGAAAGTCGGCAAGTGAGTTCCCAGTGGCCGCGCGATCGTTGAGGGCCTTGTTGAGAGTCTTCTCGAGTAAGGTCATGTGCGCAGAGTGCGAATATACGGGTACAACATCCAGGAGTCTCGCTTTTATGTTGAACTATTGATGTCTAACTTCAACTTGAATGTGCTTCCGAGCGATGTCGCATTGCGAATACTAGTACACTTTGAAAACACAGGAGGCCGAAACCCAGCGGCATACTTCGAAGGGAACATCACAACCTGCGAGATCACATCTATAGGTATTCTGATATCAGTTTGGAAGGATGATATGAGAAGGTTGGCACCTACTATTTCAAGCGAATAATCATCCGAGTCTCATGCTGTACAACCTCCGAGTCTCGTACTGCACAATCCCCGAGTCTCAAGCTGTACGAACTTTGTTATATCTCTATACCCTTCAGTGGCCGAGCCCAAAATGTATCAACGAACGATCATACGTAGATGAACGCAAACACAAGCAGTATAGAACCTTACGGGAGGTATACATTGTCATAGATTAAGCTCGGAGATAACCCTTTCCGTTGTCTTCCAGAGCTCTATCCCCAGTTCTTCGTCATTCGCCTGGTCAGAAGATCTGCCAAGTCGGGCAATCGGTTCCAAATATCCACCCTTGTATCGCTCGTCCAAGTCTACCTCTGGCGACGCAGCAGCGAAGAGTGTTGTGTAAGCACCAACTTCAGCGGTGAGGAAGAGCCGGCGCATCAAGGCCTCGGTAATCTTTGGGAATGGCGAGACGTATGAGAACGTGTTGACGTTCCCGGGATGAAGCGCCATTACAATGATACGGTGGTCCTCTTCCGTTAAGCGGCGTTGCAACTCCTTCGTGAACAACACGTTGGCGAGTTTAGTCGCACCTATACTAACGTCAGTCATGAGAGACAGCTGAGCAATATAAAGGATCTTACAATATCTGCTGTAGTATGGCGCAGAATCGTCGGCATACGTCGCATTGAAATCTGCCAGCTTGCGGAAGCGAATGGCGGGAGACGCAAAGAGATGTGCGTCTGATGAAACCTTGGAACAGGTCATCTACAGTCCCGGTCAGACAGATGCGAACGCACATTTACGATGCGAACATGGCTGTCCGGTAGGGCAGCGGTTTGCTCGAGAAGGGGTAGTAGTCCCTGCGTCCAAATGAACGGCGAGAAGTGGCTTCCGGGCCCCAAGTTGATCAGACTTAGATTGGTAGACGTGGAGCATTTGACTTACTTCACGAGCATTTGTCCGAGGATGCCTGTAGGTAACAGGCGTATCAGCCTGTAAGCGGAGCTCGAGGTGTTACATAGCTGCTAACCTCTATTGAACTGCGGTGGTTCTTCCATCAAACTTGCGATGTTCGACGATAAGCTTCGCATATGAGCTCGAGAGTTGTCCAACTTACACTGCGGCATTATTGACTTGGAATATACTTATCAGCCCCGGAAATTTTCAGCTATCGACGAAAAACACCCACCAAGAATATCAAGGCGATGCTCGCGTTCAAGGAAAGTGTTCAGTGCCTGTCTGACTGCTTTGGGATCCGCTAGGTCTAACTTGAGAAATTTGAGTCGGCCATTTCCAGGACCCAATCCATCCTGTTCCAGCTGCTGTATCGCCCCTATGGCCTTTGACTCGTTCCGCGCTGCTACGTAAACCGTCGCGCCCCGGCGAGCCTAAGTATAGCGGTATCCGTGTCATAAAACAGCTTCTGCTAGTTGTAGTCGTTGGACGTACCAAATGCTTCACTGTATAATACCCAATCCCGCCACTAAGAGGAGTTAGGTTAGAAGAATAGAGCACTAAATGAACCAAATTCAGAACTCACTTGCTCCCAGTCACTATTGCGACTTTTCCGGTGAGGTCCGGAAGGTCAGATTCTGGATTGAAGGTGTATCTTCGAAATCTATCCCATCTGAATTTGAATAGCATGATATACGTGATACCAATGAATTGCAGTAAGGCTTCAAGCATCTTGACGGGGTGAGGTCTTGTGGGGGCCTGTTCGAATCTGCGTCGATGTTTTACGTAGAGTTGTTGCCTCGCCGGAACTTCAAAGAGAGGATTTCGCAGGAGGCGTATAGCCGCGGGAAAACTACTTGCATTGGGCTGATACTGTTGACGGCAAGCCCGGCCAGAGGCTGACCATGGTTGGAATTTGCCAGTGAGTGGGGACGTATACCGGTATTTCGACAACTTCGCACCGATGTTCGAGCGTCGCCGTGTTCGGCCTCTTGCTGCAGCATTGCCTAAACCGGAATAAATCTGCCTTCCGTGGGCGTCTATAGCATCTCCGCCTCTCCGCCACCCTCCGAGCACGTTCAAGTAGGTTCAAGTTTCAATTGTGACGGGATACAACCCGTCTCTCATTGCTTCTTGTGCTACCGATCAATCATAAACACTCTGATACAGATATCTGTGCATACGGGTCTGGCGTGCGATGCTTGACTATGTTATATGTCGACTGCTCTCGTCAACTCACTGGCATGCTCCGTCTTCGATCTTTCATATGATCATGACTCGATAGAAGTTGGAAGTGGTGCGTGCTATGTATTGAAACTTTATTTTTGATACTGCACTGTATCTTGGCCTCAGACAGATGGAGCTGCCCAATCATAACTCTGCTCTTATGATAGATCTCGTCAACTCAAGCTCTGACTTCCTTCAAGTTTCGCTGTAATCTGCTTCGTCCAGACGCGGTGTCAATAGGAAGAAGTGGCTTAAAGCAGACCCCGAAGAATAGCGAAGCCGCAAAAGGATGTTGCCACCCTTGAAGCTTGGATTTGACGCACAAAGATGAACGCAGAACTCGGCCGGCATATGACATTTCCCAACACTACTTGCCATGGTATAAAGTAGATATAAGTGATCAAAGGCGGCAGCTTATCAGCTCGTAGCAGGTCGTAGCTATCGAAAGCAGATTGCCATGTCGCTACCTCAACCATGCGCACCACCGGTTCCCATGAACCTCTATTATGGGGCAGAGTCCGTTTCTATCAACTTTACTATGGCCTTTTGGGGTGAGTACGCGACATCCCCTCTTGTCCATACTTATAGATGCACAACTGATGCGTAATTCTACATTTTGATCAGGAATCACTTGCACTCAAACGTGAGTATTTCGTATTTTCTCATTCTGATCCCGCATGTGCTAAACGCAATGGCACTCTAGTTTTCTATTCTTTATCAAGTGCGCCCAGCTTCAACGTTTCGACAGTGGCTATGTGTAATTGACGTCAATTAACTCTCGTCTACTACAGCTACCCCACCGATACATTGGCCACGAAAGCACTGGTGCGTATTGAACGCTGATCAATCAATCCTCGAGCTTATGACGCCTAATGCACAGGTCCTTTGGCTCTGGTAAGTGTATATTGCACTGACTAGTACCTCATTGCACTGTGCTAAGGCCATAGCATCACATTTCTAGGATTATGAACACCACGCACCAATGCCTCCTCATCTCAGGCCGTATGTCATACATTCTCTCATCAGAGTCATTTATCCAGACGGCTAACTTACTTCAGAGTACACGGCTATTGTTGCGAGCGACACCATCGATCCTAGTTACACTAGCCCGTAGGTTACCCTTCAACTGCCGTAGCTCCTGAATACGATACTGAGTCCACGATTCATCAGGGAATATCTTGTTAGTCTCCATCTTGTAATCGTAGCCTGTTAAAGTCTAGTGAGCTGACCACTTGCCACTCAGACATCGATATTCTTCACAGTGAGTCCTATCAATTCGGCTGGCTCAAGCGAACCCATCAAGCTCACGCTTACCACAGACAGCTGTTTCTGTCCCTACACAGGCATATTTCGCATACAGAATTCATAGATGTAGGAGTTCTCTATCCTCGATAGTGTTCTCATGGTCTCATGCTCATTTATTATAGTCAGCCACAGCAAAATCATTACCGGAGCTCTGGTTAGTCGGTTACCCTCGTGCTTGATTTTGTGATCGTACTAACGAAGAACAGGTTTTTGGAATATTTCTGCAACTAGGTCTGTCGCGTCCTGTACTCCTGCAGGACTTAGAAACAGCACTGATCGGTAAACTCGATCTCGTTTAGTTGGCGGCGTCGGTGAGTAGCTCGGCTAGCAATTGGACGAGTCGCGTGTTAATGAGAAATGATTTCGAAGCATTATTCGCTGTTGAGTACGTAGCCAAAAGGGCTTGGACGCCCATGCACTACGACTGACTTTCGCTTTAGTATAAGCGACACAACGGCCACGCAAGTCACAACCAATGTCAGCAAGGTGAGTTCTATAGATGTGACCCGAGATGGCCTGAAGGGATTCGTTACCCTCCTCGTTGCCCGTAGTACCTCATCTTGGTGCACTTTACGCTGAGTGCCATCCTGGACATCGCACTCGCCTTCTTCCTCTGTTATTTCTTATGGAGCACATACTTCACCATGGGAGCTAGGATTAAGAGGTAAGGTTCTTCTTGGCTAAGATCTCGAACAGAACCAAACTGGCGTTTACAAACACACAGCACTGGCGCGATGCTACAAACTCTAACATTCATCACATGTACGTATAGCCATGTCCAACACTTCCGGATGTCACATCTCTAATTTTTTACAGTGAATACCGGTTTCTGGACTGCTGCAATTGCTGTCATCACCGCGACTCTTGTGAGTCTTGACAGTCTCCTTGATTGGTTGAACGCACTCGAAGATTTCCACAGGCTTTCATATATCCAGCAAACTTTCTCTACATCTCATTCTACTTCCTTCTGTCACCGCTGTACTGTAACAGCCTCTTATGCTCCCTCAATACACGCACATACGTACGGTCCGAAGGGGACAGGCACCGCCGCAGCGCGAACGTCGTGCGACTCTCTGCATTGGTCAGTAGTTGGTCCATGTAAAATACCAACATACTCACATCTTAGATACCTCTCCACACAGGGAACCTCTCAGTCGACCGAAGGACCTGTTCGATTTCGCCCTATCAAAGTTACTCAGAGTGACAGCGCTGAGACCGGCGCGTCCACCTCCCAAACAGAGGACGCAGAAAGTGCCAGTGCCAAGGGCGTTGAGCAGTATGTGATCTAATGTTCGGCAAACATATGATGGTCTTCGTGTGTACAACGGACGTTCGGTCGATGTACTATGGAATATGTCACCTATGCCAGTGATTGTCCGGGTTTGTACTGTGTTATCGAGTCGTCAATGTTTCCAACATGAGCGTTAGTTTAAAGGTGTGTGTCATGCCAGTGGTATCGTCCAAAGTTGTATTGCGCTAATGGATCGGATCATCATATTACAAGTTCCTTGCAGGTTCTAGTACTCTGTATCCGAAATATAAACTTGGGTCTCCTCTTAAATGCCAGGTACGTATTGCCCACGCCGGTAGAGGCGAGACGGAAGGGAATCGATTACTAATCTCCTGCCCTTTTGGTGGTCCCAACTTCTCAAAGACAGTGCACGCTACGTTTATCCACCAAATTAACAGTTCTCGTCAACTAAAGCTAACATATCGATCTTTCAGCTTTTGTTTCTTCGGCGACCGAGAATCGCAGACGTTACTATAGCCGGAGCACGGGCTTTATGGGGCCTGCTGCGTATACGTGCGTTTGTCACCACATATCAGTTCTGGATGAGTAGCACTACTAAGTATCTGATCACAGGTATCCAGTCTGATAAATGGTCATCTTGTCACACATCCTTCGACTTCCATGCTTGATATCATCACCTGCTCTGTGTCATCAAGAGATACCGCCGGTATCGTGAATTGTCAACCTGTGCATAGAACCTCTGTCTATCGGATGCCATAGGCAGTGCATTGAAATGAACAGCTGGTCATGAAGAAGGAAGGAGAAGGAGTGCGGGTAATGTATCTCAGGGTTTGGTCATGTATCATGATCTGAAGATAAAGAAGAATCCACTTACGACAGCACGCAGCGCGCGTCACCAGTGCCAAACGGGTATTAAAACTAGGCTCGCCAAAAGGTTCAATTGTCACCATGTCTTTGCTACCTCCGCCATGTGCACCACCGGTGCCCTTGAACCTCTACTATGGAGTACAGTCTGTCTTTGTAAATCTGTCAATGGCTTTCTGGGGTGAGTACACAGACGCTGTTCGTTCTAAGCAATGATTCTTACGGCTACCTGCCTAAATAACCCGAAATCGATTAGGGATAACCTGTATGCAAACGTGAGTTTCTGTTAGACTTACTACTATCAACCCTCTCTATCTCGTTGATGTGCGCTCATATGTGCTAGGTTTCTCTATTTCGTCAAGTCAGTCTCTCTTTCGGCACTCCGAATATACATTATGAGAATTCTCGTTTGCAACAGTTATAACAACGATAGAGTGTCATTGAAGATATTGGTGCGTAAATTACTACGTCTGATTAACGTCATTCATCGTTATGTTATGTTTCATGCTCAGGTGCTTTCGCTATGGCCAGTATACTTCGTTATTATCCTTTCTTACTAGCGTCTTAATGGCCATAATTATTACCAGGGTTCTGGACACTACACACCAATGTCTCCTTGTGTCGGCAGGTATGTGTTGCGCATGGGAACTCTAGAGGTTTTGGATAGCTGAACTATACCAGTGTATGAGGATATTATCACAGGGCGTATCTTGAAACCTGACACGATCAATGTGTAAGTCTTTACCTCCGTCAGTCTAAGACCATGTCGCTGAGTTTGGAACATATCAGCCAATACCTTGTATGTATCTGTTTTGCAAACGTAGCGCATGCACTAAAGTTATCCATATGCCAACCAGATTTCCGTAATCCTTACGGTGAGATAGAACACTTGTGGAGACTCACATGATGTGCGCTTACAATAATGTTGCAGACGTCTGTTTCTACCCCTGTCAAAGGCTATTTTACCTATAGGATTTACAAATGTAGGAGAAACTTTCTCTCACGAAGTGTTTGAGGAACTCACATTCATTATAGTCGGCCATAATGGAATTCTCAATGCAGCATTGGTATGCATCGAGGCTCACTCCTCTCCCTGTGATGATCCGCTGACATTGAACAGGTTTTTGGAACATTTGTCGACCTAGGTTTGTCACATCATATGCTGTATGTGAAACAAGTAGAATCCACTAACAGGGTCATATAGTCGCTGGCGTGGGTGAGTTGTATAACCTACTCTTTGATCCGCATCGCACTCAAGCAGTTTGGTCAGCGATATTCGCTGTTGAGTAAGTAATCAGCAAGCTACAGCTACGTTCGATGGCTGACTGATTCTTAGGATGCACGTCACAACCGCTGCAAAACTTGCAGCCAGCTTTCGCAAGGCAAGTCCTACCATAGTGAAAAGTGAAGCCCAGCAGTTGAAAAGGAGTCTTTCCATTGGCACCTCGTGCTATATAGCCGATGATATTGGTGGTGTTCTCACTGAATGCTATCCAGGACCTTGCGCTGGCGCTCTGTCTCTGTTATTTCTTGTGGAGTACTTGTTTCTCTCCTGGACCAAGGCTAAAAAGGTATTCTAAGGCTATATTCGGCTCACCGCTTGGGCTAAAGCCCCTGTTATTGAATTGCCATTAGCACTCATACGATGCTACGATCTCTCACGTGGATCACTGGTGCGTTGAAGTGATACTACTCCTGTACAGTGTCGGTTTTAACCTATCTATAGTGAATACTGGTCTCTGGACCGCGGCCATCTCTGTGATTACCGGAGTTCTTGTGAGTAGCTACGATTTGTGTAGTTCGAGTGGAATGGGCACACGCTGATTTAGTGCATAGGCTTACGTTTATCCCAACAATTACCTCTATATCTCCTTCTACCTCCTACATTCACCACTGTACTGCAACAGCCTCTTAGGCTCCCTCAACACACGGACGTTTGTACGGTCGGTTGGAGATCAGCCTAACGACCGCAGCGCGAACGTCGTGCGACTCTCTGTATTGGTCAGTAGTTGGTCCATGTAAAATACTAGCTGACTCACATTGCAAATACCTCTCCGCACAGTCGACCGAAGGGCCTGTCCAGTTACGCCCTATCAAAGTCACTCAGAACGACAGCGCTGAGGCAGGCGCGTCTGCCTCCCAACCAGAGGACGCGGAAAGTACCAAGGGTGGTGGGCAGTATGTGATCTGAGTTTAGGCCAACGTATAGCGGTCTTTCGTGGGTACCATGGACGCTCGGTCGATGTACTATGGAACGTATAACTCATACCAGTATTGTGTTATCGAATTATCTTGCAATCGTACTTACATCAATATTCAATGTCGAACGTTCAACGCTCGAAGCACTAAGTATACTTATGGTACTGTATGCAAGCTTGGGGGCCGTTCGAATCACCCCACGTATCACGAGGTGTACTAGTAGAGCAAACGAATGACGATTATCATCAACGATAAGTAACAAATACAACACCAATAATACGCAAATACGTTACACCGAGTACACAGAGTATACGCCAGGCGGACTAGAGCTACAATTGCAAGTAAAAACAACACGTTTCGTGACACAGTTATAAAACCATCATGATCAGCGTCGAGCCGTCATATCGTACTGCGCTAGCGCAGTGTTCTAGGAGAGCGTGAAAGCCGGTTTCTAAGAGATCCCAAGAAGAGATTCATCACACCGAGGAGCAGAGGAGAGGAGCAGAGGGGAAGGGGATCGTTAATGCGACCGGGCGAAGGCATTATGACGCTTGACCATCCTCTTCTGACCCAACTTGCATATCTTGCTCGCCGAGGGTGAGTGTGCGGATGCTTGCGCTGAGCTTGAGGGAGAGGCGGAAGATGGGGCGGAGGCTACGCCTCCAGCCGCAGAGCCAGAAGAACCAGCACTACCGGCGGCGAGAGAGACCAAAGGTGGGCCGGGGAAGGTGTACTTGGCGTTATCGTCGAAGACCTATTCCCCCCACACCCATCGACTCATTAGAATGCGTACGCATATATCTCATGTAGAAGGGGATGCTTACAGAAGGATCAAAGATACCAGGATCCTTATCCGAGTACCCCCCAGGAAACGCAACCAACTCCGACGCCTTAGGTGCGCCAGTACCACTCCCACCAACCTTCACCTGTGCACAGGACGGGTAGAACTCTGCGCCGCCGACGCTCGTGGCGAGGTGTAGGGCGATGATCTCGTGGCGGATGAGGTAGTTGCCTGGGGCGAGGTTTTGGGGGACTGTTGCTGAGATTGGTTTGCCTGACACTATATAAGTGAAGGGTGTTAGCATGTGCGTGGGGTGATTAGGGGAGTGAGGAAGGAGGAGAGGGAGGAGGGAGGGGAGGGGAGAGGAGAGGACGTACTGAGGTTGGCTTGAGCCCAGGTCCCGTCTGCTTGTTTACCGACTTCGTCGATCTTGAACCACTTGACGTTCCCAGCGTCACATTTGTCTGCTGTCGTATCTCCACAGGAGCCCATGTAAGTGATGACCGGGCCCGTGTTATGCGGCCACTACATCGTACAATCACCATGAGCATTCATTCCTTCATTCGTCAGCGCTGAGAAGCCGCTACTTACGTTCTGCCCTCCACCAGCTAACCAAAAGAACTGCAGAGAACTGCCAGGCTGGACGTCAGCGACGAGCGACGCCTTCTGTGCGCTGTGTCCACAGTTGAGGTCTTTGTTGTTGGCGCCCTTGACAGGATCGATGGAGTTGATCTGGCGAATCACGCTCGGGTCTATCGTCCACATCCTTCAGCACATAATCCTTCGAATTCCACAAGAAACTCGAAAGAAAAGAAGAAAGACATACTGGTCTGAGCGTTAGGAACGTTCCCGGCGTACGACTTCCCGTCGACGACGAGTTTGTTTACGAATCCGTGCGCGGAGACGTAGGGAAGGAGCGCGAGTGTGGAGAGCGCGAGGGCGGCGATGGCCTTCATAATGATGATTTGGCGTCGATGTGTCTCGTAAAGAAAGATATGAAAGAGAAAGACTCTTCAAGAGCCGCAAGTATAAGAGAAAGAGAGTGGGGATGTGGGCGAGGGAGAGGATGAAGCCTCACACGAGGAGGGGAACCTTTAAGGTGACGAGGGGGAAGGGGAGGGACGGCCGCAGGGGTCGAATGGAGGACTTAGCAGCATGGCCAAAGGCCTTTATACTTGCCTCACATTAGTGCCTGAATGTCAGCTATATTGTGCCCTAAGCAAGAAATCCATTGTTCAATCCAAGCAACGAGACAAAAAAGGACAATAAACCTTTACCCGAGGTCCCTCGCTTCTTCTCTTCTTGTCCTTCATGATCACTCCTTTCTTCTCCCGGTAGCACTGATATGATCGGAACAGCACAATAAAAAGTTAAAATCGTCTCCGGATCCGAGAGCTGCATGGTCAACAGGCGTACACAACACAAAGGAACGCTTCGTGTTTGTCGTAGCGTGTATGGAGTTTAGCGCTGAAAACTGGCCGAGGACAATGCAAAGAGACGCGGGTGTCGTTCACCGCCAACGAGGGAAGGGATGAATATATCTATATCCGAGCTGGGGAACTCCTCAACCCTAGAAGATCGATAGATAAGTAAATAAATGAATACGCATTCGTTCAGCCGGAAGTTTAGCTAGAGTGGAAAGTGGAAAGTTGTGCCCTCACCTTTACGCATGCCACGTGCAAACACGGCCAAAGTCATCCCAGAGTTGCTAGTGCTTACACGTGTTGTCACGCCTGCAGAGCACTCACCGAAGGTCCCTTCCCTACTGTACTTATCCTTTGCACTTCCCTACTGTACCTATCCATTACATTACCGCTAGTGAAACCCCATGTAAGCAAACCGAGCACTAGATTAGGCGTAGATTAGGGTAGGATGCGTGCACTAAGTTGCTTGCGCGACCCGCCGACCTAGCGCCTCAACCTCGCGGTGTACCACAGCAGTAACCGCACTACGTATCCTCGCCTCTTCCTCCCTTCCCTCCCTGTCCCTATCGCCCGCCGACCCTCCTGACGAGCCCTCCGCCGACCCTCCTACCCAGCCCTCCACCGACCCTCCTACCTCCGCCGCAAGTATACCGCTATGCCGCTGTTCACCAGTCAAAGGCAGCTCCTCGTGTTCACCAGTCATCGGCAGCTCCTCGTGCATTCGCCGAGCGGTTTTGATGGAGGACAGTGGGACGGGTGTGCCGAAGGTGACGCTGAGGGCGACGCCGCGCCGGGGGAAGAACTTGTATGGGAAGGAGCGGCCTTCTGGCATCAGTTTGTCGAAACCTAGAGTTTGTGGTACTACATTGAGTAGCTGGAAGAGGAGGAAGAGGAGGAAGACGGGGAAGACGGGGAAGATGCGTACCGGTGAGCCACATTGGTATGATTGTGGGTGGACGTCGTGTTTCCATGAGGATCCTGCCTCTATCGAACATACTTTAGCCATCTTAAGAGAGCAGCAAACCACCACAACAGGTACGCACACGCCCCACTTAAACCTCGCCAACCTTGGCTCACCAGCACCAACATCAAGATTGGGCTGGTTAACCTTCCCCTCGCCAAACAAATGTACCCACTCCCCGCCATCCAGCTTCGAAATAGCAGAGTCGATGGCAGGCTGGAATATCCCGCGGCCGCGGAAGGTCTCGAGGACTTGGCCTTGGCGGAAGAACGCTGAAAATAGACTACCTGGCGGGGCGTGTTGGTTAGAGGGTGGGTGATGTGGGAGGTGGGAAGGAGGGAGAGAGGAGGGAGGGGGTGGGAGGGAGGAGAGGGGAGGAAGGAGGTGAGAGGGAGGGGGAGGAGAGGGAGGAGAGGAGAGGAGGGGCTTACGGGTTGGTGAACATGATGTCTGACGCGCCGAGTGTCCATCGTGTGGTGCGTGAGCTGAGGTACCAGCTAGCGGGGAGTATGCCCCACGTTACGGGGTCGTCCAGGCTACCAGTAACCGCATCCTCTCACGTTAGTACCATTCTCGGGGAGATATCGCGTGGTGGAGGCTCTTACGTCGATATATGGTTGCTAACTTCCACAATCATAATTCATAAGTCTCGCAGTCCCAACTCAAACCTCACGGTACACACCAGTGATAACACCCCTCCCATTCTCCCTCTCCCCATCCTCCAACGCGCGCCGCAAATGCTCCAGCCCGCTGACTTTGACGGAAGAGCAGTACCCGAGGTTGAGGAATGTCTTGCAGGTGAGTCCGATCGCGCCGACTGTCAGACGCGAGAGGATCTCTGACATGGGTTGTAGGGCCCCGCGCGCGAGTGTATTAGGAGGTGGTGGACAGGTAGATTAGGGAACGGAATGAGATAGAGGTGGGTGAGAGAAGCTTGAGGCGAAGGTGAAGTGAAAGTTTGGAGTCGAAGGACGGACCACGGTACGCGTGTGGCGGCCGGCCAGGAGCTCGCCGGCGAGCCATTGTACGGAAATAGCCGGATCACCGAGGGCTTTGTGGCGTCGACCCGTTTTGGCATGTCAAGAACTCTCACGCGTTCTGTAACGGTGTACTCCTGAGGCCTGATGTATCTTGAGCGTAAGTACTACTTTGTCTCCATCACTGTTACAGGGCCAGACTTCCAGGACGGAGCTATCAACATCCTGCCAAGATGTGGAAATGCGCAAATCTTCATCGGACGGAAATGAAACGACCCTGTACGCCTGTTGTGCAAAGCGGTCAAAGATGTCGCGCGAAAACCATCCACCTCGGCGGACATGCTCCTCCCTAATGTTTGTCGCGGAGGACAATTAACCTGGTATGTCTTTCAGCTCTAAATCATCGTCTTATCTATAACTTTGCAAAGTGCAGTGCTCTGTCCGAGTCGTGTCACACCGTCGCCCTCACTGAATGCTGATTTTTAGCATGATGTTCGAGCGTGCGATCTACCAGTGAGACACCTCAGACCCTTGGTGGAAAGGAAGTACGTTCGGTTACTTGAATGAACAAGCCCCTCTTTGCACGCTACGCAACTTCCAGCATCCACAAGCAATTAGCGCTCATCCTCCGCTGTTACTAACACGTTCACTGTTGCTATAAAACGATACGGGGTCGCGTTGGACAGCCTGAGGTTTCGTCAGCGAAACTGAGCCCCCATCAGGTTCTCTACCATGACTTCTGCCTCCCTCACACGTCTAACCCCAGCTCATAATGCTCTTTCCCCAGATGCCAATCATGCGTCCAACAGCTCTAGTCAAGCTGATACAATGACCACTCCCTTGCTCCAGGCAGATCTCACCACAGGAGACAATTCCTCCGGAAGAAACACACGGCTTCCTCTTCCTGAGGCATGGGACTTCACGAAGCCTATACCATACATCCCGCGAAGGCTGCAACCTATGATCAAGCCCACCATCAACATCCTTGTGATGATCTCGCATGGTCACGCAAGTCTCGAGGAGAAATGGAAGTGGGCAGATACGCCCGAGAAATTCGTGGAGGAGAAGAAGAAAGTTTCTGATCGTCTTGCCGTGATCACGCTCGTCGTGAGTACTCCTCTGATCTCTGATCTCTCATAAAACACCGGTACCGCTTTACTAATACCTATGTTGACTGCATGCATATACTTATACAGGCAAGTCTACTCATGACATGCCTAATGGCGTTTATCACGACCGTCCCACCTGCGAACACAATAATCGACTACACCATGCGCGGCCCATACATCTGCTTATGGGCTGCGTTTGGCGTCGTGCTTGGAGGGATCATCGTTGGTTTCACCGACATATTTGTCATGACTACATGTAGCTGGGAGTGGACACTCAACGTACGTCGCCTTCAGCTTCTCGCTCGATCCGTATTATATTAGGGATCCAGAATCCCATGAAAATGATATCGACGTGTGGCTCACGAATACTACACAGAAACTGATGGCTACTCGATGGCGCGTAGTTTTCGTTCTGATCGCTCTTGCATATCCTTTCTTCTCGATAGGCATCGCTACTATAGTCTGCGCGCTCGGTAAGCTTAGTACTTACTTGCAAGTTTTACCAAGATTTAAGCTTATATAAGGCGAACTCGCAGGAATTCTCTCGGCTGCGTGGCTATCTCCAGACCACCTTGCACGGATCGGATGCGTTTTCTTGCTTTTGGTGCCGGCGTCCTTGATAATACCCTTCGCGATCACACAGATGTTCGAAGTTTCAGGCGTTAAATACCATACTCCACAGTCTGAGGCCTGAGGAGTCTGGCAATTCGGTTCAACGCCAAGCAGCACAATGACTGTTTCCCCTTCTACAATCCCGACATGTGTCTACTGCGGATATCCTGATACAACTGTTATGCTTTGTGAGTACCGTCCCTGTTTATATGGAAACTCGAAGACGACAAATACAGTATCAAGCAACGAGCATTGCATAATCAGTGACTGTTGGGATAGTCTACTATTTAACCTGCTTATGTACACTAGTAAACGAGCATCACACTGCACTTCTTGTCAACTCTCCCTATCATTCAGAGCGCGCCGCTGGCTTGAGTTCTTGACCGAAGAGCAACAACCGATATTGAGGCACTTGCAGATAACTCCTATCGCACCGACAGTTGAACGCGACAGGATTCCCGATATGCATTGTGCAGCCCTAACTTGAAGGTAGTTAGAACGTGATATAACAATAGACAAAAGTTAAAGGGCGATGAAGTACAATAGTGGTACGCTTTATAACTCCAACTGATATACTTAATGGCATTGCCGCATGGGTGACTTGCATTGGGAGTTGATTGAACCACCGACGACTCTGTTGTTTACCGATGCCGTGCATCCAAGACTTTACGTTGGTAGGTTGCTAGCTCTGTGGTATTACGCCGTTTTTCACAAGTTGTTAGGGTATTAGACCTACAGTTACTCAAGACCCAGGTTGATACGCAAGCACATTGAATAATGATAAAGTAGTAGATACAATAAAATGGCCAAAAATAGAAGATCCAATACACTTAAAGCAAGATAATCACACTAGCAAGTAAACACCAAGTGCAGTCGTCGGCTCGAAATCACGTTGTACTACTGGTTGGACTCGGACTCGGGATCGGACTCAGACTCAGACTCGGCGTTGGTTAAGCTCATTCCTTCCATAGCCTCTTCGATTGTCTTGGCAGCAGCGGGCTTCCTTCGTGGTACAAAGGTACCGGTGTAACGCTCGAGTTCCTTAGTGAAATTTTGACAGGCACGCCACAGTTCGACCGCAAACATCAGACGTACGGCCCCAGTAACCTGTAGATCCTTGGATAACTTCTTCTTGATATCCCCCGTTTGGATTTGCGAAGCGAAGTACCATTTGAAGGTGGAGTCTTCCTTGTAATCCCCTGACTTCTGACGCGGAGGTAGAGTAATGAAGACACAGCTGGCGTAATCACAGAGAGCGACTGTCCTGGGGCCATAATCCGATCCGTAGCGAGCTACTTGTTGAATCATTGAGACTGTTCCTCGCAGAGCGCTGATCTTCTGGGCTGTATTCTCGAATTGATACAATTTGTATTTCTCTTCTTCGAACTTGGCAAGCTGATGCTCCAACATAACAGCGCTTTCCGGTTTTTCCATGTCGCTGAGTACCACCCCTTCGCCGTGGGCGAGAACTTCAAAAAGGGCGCGACGCAGTGATCCATAACGCTGTTGAACGGTGGTGTAATTAATAGGATGCATACGCTTCAGAGACGACAACACTTACCTTGAATTCCACTGGTAGTAGGCCTTTTAACGATCTCTTAAGCTCGTCTATCTTACCTTCTTCGAAATCCAGCAGCTGTTGCACGTTCCAGAAAGTACCGGGCTTGAGGTAATCTACGGCCTTCTCCGCATCATCTGAGCTGTCTACTGAATCCATCGCTTTGACCTGACTTCTTGTCCTGGTTCCCCCTATCAGACTGGCACTGATGGCATAGTTCGTGTCCACTCTGACCGACTTGTTACCTTTACCCTTCAAAACTGCGGCGCTCGAGGGAGACTTGTTACCTGCTTCGTTAATCAATTCCATCTCAATCAGAAGTTGCCTGAGCGGGTGGCCCACGGTAGCCGGCGACGTAGACAGCACGGGTAGCCATTGGTGACGCAAACGTTCTAGCTCCCTAGGAAGGTGTTTGCAAGTCGCAATCGTGTATGCAAGGAGCAGTGCCTGAAGCATGGTGGCTATTCTAGAGTAGTTGGTACGTATAAGCTCATCGTGCGATATTGCTGTGGAATTCAATGTTACTCACACGACATCCTGCTCATTCCGCGGATGTTTGAAAGGGATGTGCATCGGGCCAGTGTATACGAGATGAATCGGAAGGATGCGCGGATAGTGCTTAACTGCGGCTTCAAATTCGTCAATACGCTTCCCTATGTTGCTGGGCTTCTGGCGCAATTTTGCTCCTTTGAAGGCAATATCAAACCATTGCATAGTTCTACCACCTGGTCGATACTGTTGTGCAGGATCCGGAACAGTCAGGAGAGACCTGCTCTGACTAGAATTCGAAGGCTGAGAGTAGTCGGGGAAGCATAACTCCGTCTCAAAGCTGTGCATAGGTCGACGAAGGAAGTCCATGAGGCTCATTCCTTCATCAGGTATGGATGTTGCGCTGGTCATGGCGTAGGGGAAGATGATGAGATAGTATGCTGTTGTCGGGGAAGATCTGGTAGTGTGAGTCAGCTGGGGATTTTAGAGGGTGAGATGCAGAAGTGAAGCAAACGGCGACGTCACTTATATACGAAACCAGCTGTGGCAGCGGCGTACTTGAGGTCCATGAGATCCCAGCTGAAGACTTCTCAAAAGCAGCATAGTAGGTAGTCTGTCCTTCGGTTCGCCACAGTTTGGGGTGGCGTGTGGTGGCGGCGACTGTACTGCTTGTGTGTGAGACACCGCTTGCTGTTTTCCTTTCCAGGGTATAACGCATGTATTTGATGAGCCACTTCGCAATAAATGGATCCGGACTGCGTCGCTGTAACTATGCTGATTCGAAGGCAATGGACCTAGCGACTGGCGAGAATCCATGGTCAACTTGAACAGTGGTTAGTAGTGATGGGATTTACGGTACTTGTATCGCATATGCATGATCATGGAGAAACGTACGC
This sequence comes from Irpex sp. Y119-03, assembly GCA_037042295.1. NCBI lineage: Eukaryota > Fungi > Basidiomycota > Agaricomycetes > Polyporales > Irpicaceae > Irpex > Irpex sp. Y119-03. Next base: position 101,526 of record JAXQKB010000046.1, read on the forward strand.
AGTGTTTAGTAGCTATGGGCTCACAACCCAAAAAAGCCTTCTGGCACTTACATGTGCCCACAATACGACACTCGACTTGAAGCTTGAAGCTTGAAGTACGGTGTGGCGTCGTTTGGCAGCGACCGCAGTGGCGACGCTGGCCGTGGTGTCTCGATGTACTTACCATTGTAGGATAGGGAACATTGTGGTTACGCCAGTTTCCACCGTTTCCATCTCAGTAGGAGAATAATTGTGACGAGAAGCACAATGGCCACACCTCTGCGGCTCAATCTGGACATGGCCTGACATGGCAGTCCCGGTTGCGAGTGAGGTCAACATAAAATAGGCGCTCACTGCGTCCGTATATAAATCCCTAGATTGATACTGTGTACTACTACACAACGTCTATCATCCCGCATTATTTTCTCTCCTCAAGATGAAATCCGACTTTTTCTCGCTGTCGAAGTACCTGTCGGAGCGTGGCTCACTACACCTGAACACACAATCCCCGCTCTGTGACCACCCTGCCGTGGAACTCCCCCATTTTACAAGTCCTCCACCTCCTCGAAGAAGAATCCGTAGACTGGAACATTGCACACACATCATTGAAAGACATAGCTGGTTTGACCAATGCCAGGAATATCTCGACAAAAGCGTCGAAGTGGCACAGTATGAAGCTCTAGACTTCCCAACGGACATACTGGAACGTTTGTACGTGCTCCATCATTCCATCTTCACAGTGATGCGTCTCATTTAGTTCCAGTGACACGGCCGGATGCCTCGTTGACGTGCATGCATCACCTGTTGTTGAGCTCATGAACTCAGTCTTCCTGCGAGAAGGGGGCTCTTCCTTTACTATAGTAAAAGAGACGTCACAAGGTGCGTTCATCGACCTAATTCAGACGACCTGTACAGGAATTGAATTCATCATACGCAGTTGACGATATGAATATTGAATCATTCACTCTGTTTCTACAAAATCCGTACCACGCGGAACACCCGATTCGTACGACTGGCAAGGTAGCTGAATACTGGCCCTGTGGGATTTTTGGGATATTCCTTGTAAGTCTTGTTGATACTGAGCGTAACTACTGACCTGAAGATATGGTTTGATCAATATCACTTAGCCCCCCGGTACACTCAGCAAGAATATCGATATTGTCCACCTTTCACAAGAAGATTCCATCGTAAGTAAGACGTTTGACCTGTTGCGCGCAGGATTGTCCAAGCGAGGATACCATGTACCATTCGGCATTCTTAGCGATCAAAAGTCAACAATCGTGCTCAATACTCTGACCAAAGAGTACACCTCCACGGGTGACAGATACTGTACTGGAGGTTTTGTCTCAGATACGTCCTCTGTTCGTTACATTCTAGCTGCTCTGTCGTACAGGATTCTGCACGAGCACAGCCTCAGTCGTTATCCCAAGGATGTTCCCCGCCTACGACGCTATATGGGCGCTAGCCTCTCGCAAGTTCCTAGTATTCCCGCTAGTCCGCGGTGGTTCTCGGATTTCGATATGTACACGATGCAACGCGACTGGGACTATTGGCGGGCCTTCTTAGCATGGCGCGAGAAGATAGCCTACGAAGCATTGGAAGAACGTTTCGAGGTAGGAGGCACCTTCTGGCTCGAATCCTACGAGTTCGAGAAACGCAACATGATGTTTGCGCCGTCCTCACATCGAAAGCTGCCTCTTTCCCAAGCCACATTCGACAGTGTCAACGCTAACCGAAGGCCAAGGGACGAGACCACGAATGGACTACTGAAAGAAAACGATACCCTATCTTTCACTGTGACGAAGGTTGTACGCGTGGGAATGGAAGAATGGTCCCAAGTAGTATTCGGACGACTTTCAGGACACGACAAGGATCTGTGCTTGAAGATTCTGGACGAGAGACAATTTCCGTTCCCGGAACGGCACGAAGATCAGTTTACGGAAGCAAGCGGTGTCCCTGAATGTTGTCGTCTGCCGTCACTCGTATTCTCAGAAGACCTTGTGAACAGGGAGGCTGCTGTGTATCGTCGCTTACCGGAACTCCAAGGCTCCCTGCTCCCGCATTGTTATGGGTTCCATCTGGTATGCTTCGCCTCTTACAACGCCAGTACACGCGAAATATTGACTTTGCCATACCTTCAGGTTACGCTTCCCTCTGGATGGCAAGCTTATGGAGTGTTATTGGAACTAATCGACGCTCCAACTCTCTATCAGCTCTTCGCGTCCCAGGCGCTATCACTAGAGGACTACAAAGACCTGGTAAGATACTATCCTCCTTCGTGCTCCTCACGTTATTTTGACACTAACTGGTCCATGCTTAGTTCATTAACATCAAACACGGCCTGTCCGCGCTTGGCCACGCCACGATCTCACAAGCAGACTGCAACACCAACAACATCATGTGTCCTCTGGACGCGTCTGGCAAACGGACTGCTGTGCTTATCGATTTTGCGTTCGCCTACCTTCATCTGGGCGATGAGGCGGGCATCAGGTCGTTCAACGATACCGAAAGTGTGATGGGCAACGTGCTCGGGTTTTACCCTGGTTCATACGAACAGCTTTTAGCTATATGGGGACGTAAAGATGAGTTCTCTTTCTGAGTTGCTTTTCATCACGTACAGTAGCGATTCTTCTTAGATAACTATGAAAGTCTGAGCGAGTGCTCTACAGAGCGGTACTTAGTTCATACTACTTAAACCATCGAAGACGATGTGAGAGGGTTGTACATAAATTCTTCATCCATAAAGTAGATTACATCCGACATACGATACAAGCGTGCGATCGATGGAACAGTCTCTCCTCCAATGTCCACGGCAAATCATCAGCAACATTGCACAATTATCACTCAGTCGTACTCGCGGTCCAAAACACACCCACATTCACGTCAATATGCTCGCTCACTCGATAGCACTCATCGCAGCCACCCCCAACACCAAGCTCACAAGTGCCATCATCTGCCTCTTCAACCCGCTCCGCCACATCATGGGATCCATGACGAAGTCACCTGCGAGCATCTCCACGCACGCGGCGTATATGAGCATACCAGCAGACGTCGCCGACAGTACGCCCTGCATCTGTTTGAGTTGGGGAGAGCCTGGCGATGTGGTGGAGGAGAATGCGGCGAGGCCGATCCAGAGACCGGTGGGTGTCGTCAGGGCAAAGGTGAGTGTGAGGAGGGGCTTAAGGACGTGGCCTGGGAGGCGGGCGAATGCACCGTGTTTGGTCTCGGACGGCAGGGCGGCTATGCGTATGCCTAACGATAGTCCTTCGAATATTTGGTGGAAGAGGATGGCAGTCACGAGTGTCGCTGGTGGGAAATGCAACGTTAGTCGCTGCATGGGAGACACGATGTGAGAACACCTACTGAATTCGCTGCCGGAGGAGACAGACATCGTTAGCCCGATGACCAGCGAGTGCAGCATGATACCAATTTGGAGGATCTGTTTGCCAAGAGTGTTAACAGGTGTGTAAATACCTCACGACAAAAAGAGCGTACCAAAATGCCGACAATCTGTCGTCTACGCCCGACTTTCATCTCTTCTCCGATCTCGCTACCGTCCTCATGGTCACTATCCTCGTCATTATGCCAATTCTCCATGTCGAGATGTGCGTGACCATGACTATGATGCGGGTGCGGATGACTGGCTTCCGACTGCGACTGGGGATGGTGGTGATGATGGTTATGCAGACGACGCCGACTCTGCTCCTCCATCTGCTTCTTCTTGTTCCTCTCTTCCTCACTATCCTCATCATACAGCACTACCGCAGCAACCTTCTTTCCCACAGTGACTCCACCCGCTTTACCCACTGTTGGAGGGAGACTGTGGCTCGCGTGGGTATTGCGCGACTCGTGTCGGTGGTGTGCACCTCCGAAGATGATCTCCTCGTCTGGGTCCGTGACGGCAGCTTGTGCTTTCTGTATGAGGGACGCATGAGAACGCGACTTTCTCGGTGATGGGCACACTTCGACGACGGGGACGCGGTCGGAGGTGCTGTCTTCTTCGGCGACGACTGCGTATCCTGTGCGGACTGTCGACGCGCGAGAAGGGTCTAGGAGAGGAGTTTGTTCGTGTATGGACGTGGTGTCGGCTGGGAGGTCGCGCGTTCTTGAGGAGGAACGTGACGGGGAATGTGATGGAGAAGGCGGTGCTGATGAGTAGGATTGTAGGTGGTCGACGTACGCGGTCGTAATATCTGTGGATATTGTGTTTAGCGGGACGGGATTGCTTATGAGGGAATGATAAACGCACATTCGACCAGGAATATACTGAGGAGGGACGCGAGGCTATTGTCGTGTTGCGCGACGATAAGTGTTCTGGGAATAAATTCACTCCAGAGAGTACTCACATGATGAATCCCGTCCACTTCGACTTGAGGGCATTGAATGAGTCCGGTAAGAGGTGCACAAATGCTGTGGATAGGATTACCCCTGTACCAAAGTGTTTGCCGATGAAGAAGACGAGCGACGGTATTCGGAGGTACCTCACTCGTTTCGAAATCGCTGGGAACGCCACAGCTACATTGTGGTCTTTCAGCACGACAGAACGTAACCAAGAGAGCTTGCGACGTACCGAGGAATGAGAGAAGGAATATCGCGAAACTCACGCCCACTTTGAGAGGCACTTCGCTCTCCTCAATTACCATGGCCACTACCTTCCCTGCTGCTTTCGAACTCATTCTGTTGTTTCAAGAAGACCGAGTTTGGATGAAGATATGGTGGAGTGGTAGACCGGATGGTGGGCTCGGAGATGAAGAGTGGAACCAATTGGAAACGTCGAATTACTTCCGGCGGTTTCTTCGTCGAGCTCGTCGCTGCCCTCGAGATCGTCGTCGCTGTTCAGGACGAGAGCAGAGCAACTTAAAAGAGGGATTGCGTTTCGAGAACCGCATCGGTCAAGCTTGCGCATTTGGTAGCGTCCAGGGAAGCGATGCTAACGTTTGTCATTAGAGTGCCTATCTAGTATGGTAAGTAATCCTAATAAGGAGATAAGCGAGCTGTATTGTATGGCGCCCGTCCGATAAGTAGATTACTTACCTCCATACCTTTTGCACCTTGAACTTGAACTCGAACGCCGCTCGCTGCTTGATGCTTGTTGCTGTGTTGGCATCTGTCGTGTTTCATATTCAACGGGGACGGTACTCAAAAAGCATAACAGTTGTATCAAGATGTCCGCAGTGCACACAAGTCGGGAGGGTAGAAGTTTGGATGGTCATTTCTAACATTCACTGTGCTATTGCGATCTTTAATATCGAGATGATCTGCAGTAACCACGATATTTCAAGCCATTTCTAGAGGCTGACAATGGTACCCGCAGTTTCGTATGCTTCTCACGGGCTTTGGTGGCAATGGTTCGTATCGTGGCCATGTTGCTGCCAGTGTGGCGAAATTTCACAATGACGACCTGGACTTCAAAGGGACGTTCACCAAGCGGTAACAATAGTCAAAATATCTATTCGTATACCACTCACACAACGTGTCAATAAGTATATAAGCACTACGTCTCCTGGAATGTTCATCTACAGCCAACAGCAGCCTGTGAACCCCTTCCAGTCATGTCTCCTGATCCCACTGCTGTTTCTACCTCCAAGTCTCCGCGAGACATGGATGGCAACGTCTCTGGCCAACTACGTCTGCGGTGTCTTACTACGCTCCCCAATTACTACGCCAGCACCTCAACTTCCCCATCACCCTTGATTCTTTCCGGTGTTCTCACCCTATCCACATTCTCCGCCGTACCAACCCCGGTGAACCAAACGGCGAGAACATCCAACTCGTTTCTCGGTCTGAGCAACGTCGACAGTCCCAGTCAATCCCACGTTCTGTTCTGTGAACCTGTCCTTGGCTCGGATGCTCGTGAAGGTACTTCATTATTTATTCACCATTTTCCATTTCAATGACGTGGGTCACTTCACAGACAGTTTTGATAGTGAGGTAGACGTGGTCGACAAGCACGAAGCCGATTTTCTTGACATGAGCCGCTTCCTACCTTTCCGAGAGCTACCAGAGGACTCGCCAGCTAAATTCCTCGACTCATTCGAAGAGGGAGCGCAGGAGACAGACTCTACAGATACTTATGCTCGTCCCAAGCGGGAGTATGACGCGCTAGTCAGCTCCGATGCATCCTCGAAGCGACCTCGGATGGAAGTCTCATCCAACGACGAGACCCCGTCTGCATCCTCGAAAGGCTCTCGCATTTAGCGCAGCAACTCTGCCCTTACACTGCATTCTCCACGAATATCTTAATCTATGGCCCAACCAGGGTCGTAGATCCAGGAGTTCATTCGACGAAGCTGAAAGTGACTATGTTTGTGAATTCGCATAAAGAGACAACTTTGGTGGCCACGTCAGGACAATTAGTTGTTGTTCATTATTTGCTACTTAGGCCATTGCAATCTAATTGTTTATTCAACTCTATCTCTCACAGATCTTTCTCTAGATGAGCACGGCATATGCCCGAGATTAGCTCGATCAAAAGGCAGATGGTCGGTGCATGTTCTCAGGCGCCTACAGACTCGACTCTTCCCATCACTACTTACCTTCCAGGTTACAATGCCTCCTGCCCTTCATACGCAACAGGATACATCCCCATCTAAGACTTCGAAACGCTTGTTTTGCAGAAGACACCTGTATCTAAGGTCTACGTCGGAGAGAACAGCCCCCCTGAACCTCGCCACTCGCTATGCGCAAGAGTGGCGGCTCGATGGCCACAGCATGAGGCGCTGGGCCTTTGCCACAACCCTGTCTTGCCCGCCATTGGGCACAGCTTTTTTATTCCCCGTACGGTGCAGCTCGCAGATTCCGCCACTCGCCTCTACCTCATAATATGTCGGAGTTTTCGCGCCAACGCGCTTACTAGGCCCAACCATCCTGGAATATAAGGACCGTAGCGTGACGATGTGGCCCCCACCGAATACCTATCGCTCCCTACCACTACAAGCTAACCCTCAAGCAGTACCACGTCACCTTTAGTCAGAGATCCCGCCTTTTAAACTCCAAGATGGAACTTGGTATGTCTCCAGCGCTTCTTACAGTTCTTCAAGATCCTGACCGAACGATAGTTCGCAGAACTCTGAAAAGAATGACAAAAAGCTTGCCACCAGATTACTGCTCGAATGAGTTCTCAATTAGAGCTGAGCGGTATGTCATCTTGAGAATAGGTGTGGCGTTCACGCATTCTAACATTTTGCGTGTAGGGGCGCGTTTCCTCCTTCTCCATCCTCTTTGAACGCTCCACACGAAGAAACATCTCCAGAAGAAGAGGCCCAGCAATCACCATTACGTCGCTCAAGGGCACCCTCAAGGGAGATCCCAGGTATTTACTGTGCAACGTTCGATGCACAATTTCACGACTAAATCCGGGTCCTCCCAGAACTGGAAATCCCCACGAACTCGTCGCGCGCGATTAATGCATTGCCTACACCTGAAGCATCTGAAGCAGAGGAGGGCATTTTGCAGAATAGTGAGGTTGAGCAGACTATCAAAAGAGAGGAAGAGGAAGAGTCGCTGCATAGCAATGGTGCGTTGTGGCCACATTCTTGACTATCGTCCGCCTGTGCCAACACCAAGTCCAATAGGCTCCGAGGAGAGAGGAGATGAAGACAACTATACTATAGCAGGAACCAGCAACGCAAGCGACATGTCCGACGACGCATCCGACGCCACCTGCAATTCAACGCCACCTCGTCAACCAGGGAGGGTGTATACACGAGTCCCCATGCAGCGAAACGGTACCCAACGTTCCATGGCCGAGATGAACAGGTACAACAACATGGACATATACGGGCAACGAACGATGCAAGCTCAAGAACGTCAAATACTTGCAGCGGAGCGAGCTCTTCGGTTGGCTCAACGTGAGGCTGACATAGCGAGGCGGACGTTGGCGGAACGAAGGGTCGATGTTGTCGCAGCGACTCAGAGACTTGAGCAACTAAGGGATGAAATGCACACTCTTCGTGCTCGAGCACCGCAACATTGGGCTTCACGAGAGGTCATTCCGAGGCATGTGGCGGCCCGAGCCCAGCCTGCGCCTGGTTCCTTGCGTCCTCGACCACGACCACGGCCTCAAGTACAAAACAACCATGAGAACAATGCTGCAGGCGAGGAAAACGCAGGACCTGTCGCGGGACCTTCCCAGCCTCCCCCACCGCGCGTACAACCGCCCTCACCATCAATAAGTGCGTATTTTAGCTTTCTCGTAGTGTTGTGACACACGCTGACGATAATTTCAACTCACAGAATCTTCAACATCTCGTGCCCCTTCTCCTGCACGGTCTTCGACAGGTAGCAACAAGCGCACCAGAGAGGAGGACGGCGAACCCGCGGCAGATGGCGCGGAATCCGACCACTCAGGTAGTGCGGGAAGGAGGACACGTATCCGTTTGGAAGATGCAGCAGCTCCAGCCCGTCGACCCTCGAGGAGGAGAGCGGCTCAGCCCAATCTGCCCGTACGACGAAGCGCACGGCTGCGTGATGTTGCCTCGCGGAATCGAGCATGGGAAGCGGAGGCGTCGGTGGCTGCGGTGCAACCTGTAGAGGCTTCTCAACCAGCTGCGTCGTCATCGCGCGTGACAGACGGTATAGCGGATGGGAGCAGCTCAGATGCTCGTGGGCGCAAACGCTCTCGTGACGAAGCGGAGGGTGCTGAGGATGGAGAGTCAGATGGGAGGAAGGGGAAGGGAAAGGATTCCAAACGCCGCAGGCGGTGAGATATCTGTTCTATTTCCGAGTTTTGGACGCGTATACCGCCTCTTGTCTGCCTGTTTCTATCTTTTTTTTTACCATTCACCCTATTCACTGGATCTTTTCTCACTCACTTCGTTCCGGTTCATTCGTAAAATATTCCTTCTATCAGTTAACGTCCCCTAATCGTTTCCTCAGCTCATCGTGCTATTTATTCCTTCATCTATTCGATAGTGTCTCCTCATTGCTGGCTCGTTCATTTCACAATCTCATTTCCCGTGTTTCCCTTTCCACCGTCACTATTCACTGTGCCTGAGCATATGAAAGATAGGGCGTCGTCTGACATGGTGAGTCCTCTGATATGTTGACTTCCATTGCTCAAGTTCACCCCGGGCGTATACGATTGGATGAGACCCTCAATTTGCCAAGTCCTATCAGTGCAACAGCCTATCTATCGTGAGTACCTCGGACCCTATTGGGCGGGTGGCACAGCAGGACTGCCTCGTGTAAGCTTCCAATGTAGCAGAACTTCTGAATTCGGCTGTGCCGGCCAGTGTGCAAACTCCGCTTGACATACGACTGGTTATTCAAAGTGTTCACTACATTGTCAGGAGGTGGGTCAGTACACATTGACGTTCGTGGAAAATCTTGGGTGATAAGACACATCCAACCATACCGCGTTTTTGAACAGCTTTCTGCCGATGTATTATACGCTGCGGCCGTCGGTAACGTCCGTCCGCAATGAAACTGTGCAGAAGCCCATGAATTCCTATATGATATTGACAGCGTTACCTGCACGTTGTCTCATTTGTCAAGGACAAGAGAAATCCAATTCTGTAAAGGTGTTCGAGGACAACCAGACGTCAGGCTGAATAGCAATGTCCATGCGAAAGTGGATTTCGAGGTTTAATGAGTACGTGAACGGCACATCATCAGAATATCATGACGTACCGCGTTCGAATGTCGGTACAGTCGTTGAATTGAGACAGCAGTCAAGACATGATGCATGATGCATGAGTACTGCGTACTCGAGTGTCTGCGAGGTAAAACGTCCGCTCAGGTACTGATAATGGTACGACCTACGGTGTCAGTAGTGTACGAGCGGAAAGGTATAAAAGGAAGGGCGACAGACCAGTAGATCCTCAGAGTCGAACAGCCAGTCCAACTCCCTCAGTCTCCAGCACACTCAACTCAACTTACACCATGAAGTTCACCGCTGCTACCCTGCTCGCTCTCCCCCTTCTTGCGGTCGCCACACCTGCCCCATTGGCTGCTCGTCAGTCCGCAGGCGAGTGCAATACCGGCACCCTCCAGTGCTGCCAGCAGACGATCTCCGTAAGTTGGTCTCCGACAATTGTCTCTGATCTATCTGACTGCTGATACATGCTGGGACGGCAGAGCACCTCTGACCAGGCCAACGTCTTGGCGAGCCTGCTCGGCATTGTCTTGGGGCCAATCGAGGCTCTCCTTGGTCTTGGTTGCTCGCCCGTCAGCGTCGTCGGCGTGGGCAGCGGCTCCGCCTGTGATGCGTCCCCCGTTTGCTGCTCCAACAACGCGCTTGTAAGTATCCATTTTCTCCTGAAACGATGCACCATCCTGACTTCGATATAATAGGGCGGTCTCATCTCCATCGGCTGCGTCCCCGTCTCCGTCTAATTCGAGTCGGGCAAGACACTTGTTGCAATCGAGGAACATTTGAAGGAGTTTTGAATCAAGGAAATATTCGAAAAACCTCAGATGTATATTTGTACGGCTTTACGGACTGATGACTTGATATATGCCTAACTATGGACCTATGACGAACGGTCGGTTCAGCATGTAAAGTTGCCAGTGTGAACTTGCGAACCTACGGTAAGCTGAGTAACGGTGATACACGATACATGCGATACCCGACGGAAATACACATCCTGTGTATCACAGTATTATATCTAGTTGGCCTAATAATGAACAGTCAGCTTAAATCTTGTTCTGAGAACATGGCGGTCACCTTCCAAGCTGCTATGCTGAAGAGGGCGTCTCGCGCGAAGACGCATCATTGCTTCACACTTTCCTTCTTTCCTCCATCTGGACCTCATTCGTTCAAGGCTGCTCTTCCTGGAACTGGATCTCATATACTAAAGTCTCAACCGATTGCAGGACGCGTGCAGTAATCTGAAGTTTGCTCTGGGCTTGGGGAGGGACAAAGATTTCGCTGGAGCCATTCAATATTTCCGTGAGGCCCATTAGCATCGGCGAAGATGGCCAACACGAAGGATAAGCACTACTGGGGACAACTGCGTGCAGCATTGACTGCTGGAAGCTGGGATACACACTCACCCGCGCAGGATCCCAAGGCAACTCCTCTGTCATGGTCAGATCTCCTACGCAAGTTTAACAAGCACTGTCGAGGGTATTCGGACGTTGCAGAGCTCGCATCACAAACCCAAGCTCTTTCTGTCCTATTACTAGGCCAGGATGAAGACAAGCCGTCTGAGAATCCAATCACGCTGGGAGAGGAGTGCACCTTGCCTCAGGAGAGGGTAGAAGAGGCTTCTGCAGGATACGCGACGTTGCAAAGTCTACGCACCGCAGAGAAAGACGTACGCTCTTATCGCTCAAGTGTATACCGGCTCTGACGATACAAAAGCCTGTGAAACTAGGTCGTGCATATTACGCCTTCGCTCTTGGACGACCCTCGGAGTGCCTTTCAATTCTCGAAACAGTCTTACAGTTAACGGACGTGTCGACTCGGGTTTTGTCATACAGCACGATGAATGAAGATGGTGGAACCTTGCAGCCTCCTGATGGAGTTGCTTCCTCTTCCACCTCTCGCACGGGAAGCTTTGTCTCCGCCTGGACAGCCGGAAGTGCAGGGACAGCAGTGGAAATTGCTGACGGGAGAACATGGGGCATGATCGAAGCTGTGCGTAGCATAACATTACAGGGTATGTTGATAATCGGGTCGTAATGACGCGCTCTGACTTTTGTATAGGCATGTCTCACGAACGTCTCTCGCCCGAGGATCTCGAAAAGGCGTTCTCTGCCTACGCCGCTGCTATACCGCTAATCACTATGGTCGTGAGCGAGCTGCAGAGCTCTTTCAACACTCCGGGGAACGCGCTAGCGACTACGTTTCCAAAATACCGAGAGCTGTGGAGATGGACTGAGCGAGTGCTGCGGAGAGCGATAGTCCTAGCCGCTCGCTTATGCGATCTCAGCAACGTCGAAGAGGATGATCATTCACTGTGGACGTTATTCGACCTCTACCGCGGATGCAGCGCGCACTGGCCACCAGCATTCCGCCCTCATCTTCGCTCCTCTGTTGCCACCATCCAAGCACGCGCATTTGTGCTTCGAGCTCGAGTTGTGCCCTCAGATCTGCTCAAAGCCAAAGCGCCACGGTGGATTAGCTCCGCTCGTTCGGTCCTCCAAGAGTTCAGATCTCTGTTAAACGTGTCTACTCATTTCCCTCGTGCGGGCGAACGCAATGCCCGGGTGGAAGACTTCGTGGATCTCTGTGTGGCAGTATGGGAAGCTGATGGAGCCATCGGGGAGCAAGCAAGCTGGGTTATCGATGTCAGTGTCCCTTTAGTATCAGATTACCGACTCATCGTTTAACTCCGTGCCCTCAGCTTTTGTGGTGGGCCACTCGCCTCACTTTCAACTCGCTACGAATATATCGTCACATGTCACGGTTGTTCTCCGCATCCGGAGACCGCGAGCTGGCCATGAAGACGTTGCGACTATATATCCAAGTTGTTAGTAAGGCTCGCCAGGGTGCGATGACGGGCAACGATAATGAGGAGACGACAAGCGCCTCGGATACCAGCTCAGAATTCGACACCGATCGTCAATGGGTTCAGACTCTGGTTCAGGGTTCACGATTGTTCTGCCGAGCGGCGTTGGATGAAATCGATTACAGCAAGAGAGTCGAGCTTGCAAGAGAAGCTGGAGAGACTATACAGAAAGCTAGGACCCGACTGGATTTGGGAGATAACGAACTAGTCGCCAGTGTGCACCTTGCTGAAGGGATATGGTATTCCGTGACAGCTTACGTCGGTGGGTATCTAATCACCGTATTTTGGAAGACATCTCTCAACGTTGTTGCAGAACAAGACCCCAGAACCCGATCAGAACGCCTGAGTCAATCGATCGACTCGTTTACTACGTCTCTCCGAACCTTCCCTACTGCATCCACTCACCATCACCTTGCTTTGGCCCTATCAAGACCCAGTCCTACAAAAGACTTCCAAGCTGCCATTGAGCACGCCCGCGCCGCCGTTGAGCTCGATTCGAATGAACCACGTCACTGGCATCTGCTCGGTCTTTTGCTCGCTGCCACGGGCGACTGGAAAGCGGCGAAGAGCGTTTTGGAGATCGGTATTGGGCTTGTAGAGACGGATCTCGTGGAAGAGGGTGACCCGGGAGACTTGTCAGCATCCGAGGGTAATGGCCTTAACATTCGAGACTTTGCACACAGTCAGTCTGGGACTGTAAACGGCCAAGCAGGACCGGAGACGAGCAGTTTAGAGCGAATTCTCTCCAGGCATGCAACCGACATACCACCATCAGCCACGCTTTTGCGCCCGATAGGAGATCGTCCGCGGCCTACACATCAGGAGCGGTTCGAGTATGCGTTACAGTTACGCATGACGCAGCTAGCCTTGACTGAGCATGTCGACGGCGTTGAAAACGTCAGTGAGAAATGGCTGGATGTATTCGCTTGGTTCCGAGAAAAGCGACCCGCCAGTCTTGACGATAGTATGTACTTCACGAGTTCCGTCAGGGAGTGCAATACTAATATTTACAAATGAAGGACGCAAATCTATCGACGGAAGACGCACCTCACAAGACACTCGGCGAACGGACGCGACGTCCATTCGCACTCAACCTCCCCTTCGTACATCCATTGACGAACCTCGACCAGAACCAGACCAGGCTGTGAACGGTGCACCTACTGACAGTCAACCCTCAATCCCGACTCCTATCCCCATCACTATCACTCCCGCTAGCCCAGGCCTGTCCCAGGAGGATTACGGCGGCCCAGCATCTATATCTTCCGCTACCCCCGAGTTCGGAGAAAAGCGGTCTACTTCGTTAGATGAAAAGGACAGAGATACTTCTCGAGGCAAGAAGGTCCGTGATGCGCTGAAAAGCGGTGTGCACAAGGGACAGGCGAGAGTGGTCACCATCTCGAAAAAAATTGGACATGGTGTCGGCAGATCTACCAGTCTGAATCTCAAACGGACGAATTCCGCCCCTGGTACGTCTATGGAAATCATTCCTTGACTGTCGTTTCTGATAGATTTGTCTAGATTTTCACTCCGTACTAGGTCACACGCCGTTCCAGGCGTCTTCGATACACTTGCGACAGTACCAAAGTATTCATGCTTCGCAGCAGGATCTTGGATTGCTAGAAGTACCTCCACCGCCTCGAGCTGCGTCTCCGGATCCTGCCTCCAAGCGTCAATCAAATACTAGGAAGAGTCGCGACGCTCGGCTTCTCAGTGACCTGTGGTTGATGTCAGCTGCCATTTTCCGAAGACAAGGCAAGATCGAGCAGGTCAGGGGCGCTATACAGGAAGCGGAGGTTCGGGATGAGGATAATCCCAACGTATGGGTGCAGGTATGGCCCTAGTTACACGTCTATCATATCATTACTCACAGCCGTCTAGCTCGGCCTATACTACATCGCCATGAACGATAGCTATCACGCGTCAGAAGCATTCCGAAAAGCTTTATTCATTAATCCGGACCACGTCCCCGCCACAGTCTATCTTTGCCAGATCTATCTCACTTCCGAGGCGTCCTCGACTACTCAGGGAGAGAAGAAGGTGGATGGACAGAATGTCGACCTTGCCGCTGGGCTATTGTCTGACTTGACGAATGGACCGGGCTGGGACGTGCCAGAGGCATGGTATTACCTTGCCAAGGCGTACAAGCTACAAGGACGGAGAGATCGGGAACGCGAATGTCTGAACTTTGCTCTAACTCTATCACAAACGAGGGGTGTCAGGGACATTACGACTGCTGTTGGCTGGTGTTTGTAGAACTCAAGCCACCATATACCTTGGGAAGTATATACCCTCGTTTACAACATCTACACTATCAAATCTAAAGGGCATCTGCTTACTGCTCCACACCAATATGATATTCGATGGTCACATCAGTCATGCGCGCGAAAATTCTGGTAGTAAGTAAGCATTCATTACTGTCTTACTCGTGCATGGCTGATCCCTTTCATATTCGTTAGGTATGAAGTCCTTGTACGCTACCTCGACATTTGGGTATGAGGCCCTAATATGTATGTAGGACATGGAGCCGCGCTGCACGGCGAAGACTGTCCGGCTCTCCGTGATGATGAAACCAGTTTTGTTGTGCCTGGAATGACTCGGATGGGCAGTAGTCTGCTAGTAACCGGAGCAGTCATGTACCTGCTGTCTCAGTTCCAATCCGAGCTTGACTAAATCAAGAATGCTTCCCCTGAAGCCGTTACGGTACTTAGAACTGGGTTATTGACTTACGCTAACTACTTGCCAGAATATAGGGGACTTGAGCTGGTCTGTGCAATTCGATCACCCGAACAAATGTGTAGCTCGTGATGATCAGTGCGGGATACGATGCGAACCTAGTGAGCAGCGGTACGAGCAATTATATTACTTGTTATATCGGCTAACGCGTCGTCGTCGTCGTTTACCTCGTTCATATTTGGAATCCAGGAGCTCAGCAAAGTTAGGAGAAGCGCTCTGTTTGCTGCGTGGGCATGCCCAGAAGAGCGATGTTGGTCAGGGCGAATTGACTTATACTACTTACTGGGCTTACTGACATCTTGTGCCGTCATTCCGAACTGTGCAGTGCCCGAAATGCTGTGGACACATATACTAGGGCTTCTAAAACTACATGAGCTCCAAGATGTTAACTCAGTTCCTTCGGCTCAGTTCATCGACATGGTACCGAATTGCTAATGACTTCAAATAGCTAAACACAGGACCACTTCTACCGTTTGCCGTGTCCCAACTAGTTGTGGGATAGTCTCAATTCTTGTATCGGTACACTCGGACGAATCTTGGTGCACTGATATTCACCATTCTCATTCATCAGTCTGCATTGAGTCTGCATTGCGCCGGTCGTATAAAGAGACTGGTGCGCCTTGCTAACTCATACCGCCTCTCTTTCAATACTTCCATCCTTGCAACCCATTCGAGTCAGAGACACTTGCGCTCGCAAGCCACCAAACACCAATAATGGCTTCTATTGCTTTGATACGAGAAGAGTGGGTCACGTAGCTCTCATATGACTAGCCGTACCTCACTCGTTATTCTCGTTTAGATTGGTTGGGACCTATATAGGATACGGTCTCAACGGTACGCCACATACTTCTCTCTGGTGACTGGCTGTTCAAGTATCCTTATTATAGCCGTATATGTATACGAAAGCTTGATTACATCCTCACAAGAAATAGACGTTATATGGAGCCGAAAATGGACCTTCATGACTTGGTTGTATGCATTACCACGCTACACTGTTTTGATCAATTGCATCTGGATTTCATTCCCTGTTTGGCTTCCCGAGGTATGCTCAACCAGCACACCTGTTGGCGATGCATTCCATAAGAGCTAATGTGCATTCCACAGGAGTATGTCAGCTTCTTTCGATGCATAGCAGATTACACTAAAAGGTCGCATATGGCAATAGATGCGAACCCGGTGTGTATATAAGCGACGTAATCGCTTTGACACAGCTTTTGTGCTTTGCCTGTGAGTGTCTCCAAATTTTTGGATGCAACCCTGGTCGGCCTTTCTAACAATATATGAGCAGTATTCTCAGCGTTGCGAGTCTATGCCATATTGGAAGGCAAATTTCTCCTGGCCGGAATTGTTCTTTGTTTGAACTTAACCCCCTTTGTCACGAACCTAGTGAGCCCTCTATCTTCGTGGCAACTGCGCCAGATGAAGTTACTTACGGAAGGAACTTGGTATAGTACATCGTCGCAACAGATGAGATTTTGAACGAAGCTGGACATTGTGGGCCACGGACAACTCTAACAGTCAATCTGCTGTTACTGTAAGTTTAAAACTCAAGTATCATGTAAATCATAACTAAAATGAGATTGTAGATGTATGTGTACCAATTCAATAGCGCAAGTGCTAGTAATATTGACAAGTGATAGTGCCGTTGATTACACGTATCACCGTGATTATTGGTGATCTCATTGTTCTGGCTGTGACCTGGATGAAGACGGCTCAGCTGTATAGAGAATCACGTCGACTGAAGCTGAAGACACCTCTTGCGACGACGTTGTACCGTGATGGTGAGATGACCGTCTACCTTACTGACGACGATCACGAATCGATTACTCAACCATGCTTACCATAGGAACTTTTTACTTCATGTGCGCCACCTCCTCCTCATAGTCCTCTTCTGGCAAAGTCCTCATCAATCTCCCATTTCAAAGCATCCTTCTAGCTCTCAATATCTTCCAAGTTATCGAGTCAAACATCGTCAGTGTCCCCTACCATACCATGCACTATAACCAGAACGCTCATGTCCTTTCAGCCTATTTTACTTGCAACTGGGATTTCGTCAGTGTTCCTAGAGTAGTGCGCACTATTTTAGCTATCAAACTTCTTCTTCACTGACACAACCGGCAGTATGACACCGATCATCACATGCCGCTTCATTCTCAACCTGCGCCAGGTGAAACCCGCAGGAGATTCCTTTATCTTGGGCGAGGGCAAGTCAGTCAGCCTTCGTTTCGTTGATAATATGGGTCAGTCGTTGCAATTTGGTGGAGATGATGAAGAGGACCAAGCTATCAACGCGCTTTTTTCACAAGATGGCAACTCTGCCATCTCATTCGCGTCTCAAGAAGTGGAGGGTCGTGCAGGCGGAAGTAACCACGAAGTTGTGGATGTACAGCCAGTACGTCGCGTTATTCCTTGAGCTATCTCAACGTGGCGAATAGTTGATGTACTACCTTGCCACAGCTGCACACTAGGGCTGACTAGCACTCACACACCCTGCAACTGAAACTGAAATGAGCACCCAAACGTATCGACGATAAGAGTTCTTTGAAGTCTCAGTATAATTCTGTTCCAGATTCCGGGCGTCGTCTCGAGCCGTTCGTTCGATCGACGATATATTCGCTGCTTGTAGTGTCGTTTCTGTATTTATTTTCTCGAGGTATGAGAATTATCCTGACTACAGTTCCGTCAGTCACGTCGCTCCCCAGCCAGACGATAGCCGTAAGTATATTGATTCTAGTTACACAGGACCCTAATAGGTGATAGCGTTCGGTCAGTTGAGACAGACTCAGACAGTCTGCGGTAATAACCTAGTGTCGATTCGTACTCACCGACTGTATGTCAAGCTTATGATTGTTCCCGGGATTCCCAGAAACATGAGCTTCATCGATGGCCGCAGCAGGCATCTCGTGCATGACAAAGTTGACTCCCCAGGTGAGATGCTGGTCAAGTTGTGGATCATCACTCCCTTCTTCATTGTTCTCATCCTTCCCGAATTGAAGCGTTTGGCCCATATTGCCTACAAAGCGAAGGCTGACAGATTGATTATTGGACAGCCAGGAGCATCCAGCGGGCTCGACGAGACGTAAGTTGAGGATGAAGCGGCAGGTGATAATTGGTGTCAACCTGGCCAGAGATGAGTGAGTGCGCCGCGAACAAGATAAGAACCGGGACACTTACACGGTCAGGAAACGCCCTCCAATTTGTGCGGCAGATAAGGCACGCTATAAGGGAAAGTCAGTGCCCAATCCGCCTTTTCAAGTAAACCTTGTAACCTACAATATGACTCTGGAGAACTTGCATCACGTTCATGAGCAGCAGAATCCTATAAGCGTATGCCCGGCTGTTAATTCATTTCTGCGAAGTGGGGTCGATGTTGAAATACACAAAGTAGCAGGTCCCTGAGAGACATTATCATCGTTAGTTATTTGAAGGAGAGATGGCCTTAGGTGAATCAGCGTACCATCATGGATTAACATCGACGCCAGAGGTACCTTGATCTTTAGTTTGCGTGCTTCCAGGTACAAACGAGCCGTTTGCGACCAGGTAACCACCAATACCAACGCATCACCTGCGATCACACCGATGCGTGTTGCCAATGAGACTGATCCAACAAGCTTGTGTCAATACCTCAGAGGCTGCTTGCGTTAGGCAATATACATACATCTACAAGCAAAAATCAGTGATGAGGCATCTAAGTAGTGTCATTTACAACTTCGGCAAGCCGCTGGACGCACATTAGATGGTGTTCAACTGACATAGTTGAAACCGATGTACAGACATCAGTGTCCATAAATACGATACTGGTAGCATACTCGTACTGTTACGTTGTATGAGTTGCTGAAGACTTGATACGTCGTGCGACGTTAGCACTTACTAGGTTGGACGCAAACGGCACGAGGTTCAACAAGGAAATCGTCCCAGAGATAAGCATTTTTGGAGTATCGTCCAATAAAGCGTAGGCTCGTAATGCAGAAAACACTAGAAAAAGGAAGATAAGCCCGTGGATGAAGGAGGTGAGCTCTAATTGGCACTCACATGCGTAGCAGATGTACTGGGTAAGCACAAGAATGTAGTCGACATACTGTGAGGCCTTGCAGCTACAAGTTGCTCTGGGTCAGTCTTCCACTGTGACGTAAAATTATTTGCTTGATACAAGCAGACGTACACCTGTACTCCCACAAGAGGTGAGCTTCCAGAAGGATTCGAGCACAGGCACACTTACCTCTAGGCTTCCCACAGGAATTATAGTCCAGATACAAAGCAGAGCAGTGGCGTAGCGTGTTAATGCATAAACCCAAGTCATTAATGACCACCTTCGACACCAAATGGTGTCCACCTCTTGGGATAGAGTTATGCAGCATTCAAACAGATAGAGGGCTAGAGCTCGAAAGCATAAATAAACTGATTTATGGCGCCCATGGCCAGTGGTCACGCACCGTTGGCCGCTTGGTAGATATAGCTTCCAATGAATCTGAAGGAGAATCCAGGTTAGCGTCATGGAACCACTGGCATTGGTGCGGGACAGAAACGAACTCTGATACAATTTCCGAAGACGTAGACATTGGTCTGAATCTTCAGCTGGAGGGGACTCGGAGTCGGTGCTTTAGCACGAGTAAGCCAAGTGATACGATCGCCGAGATGGTAGTGGGTTAATAATAGAGGTACTTGTACCGAATGTCAGTGAAGATTTTAGCTTCTCCATGTCGTTTTATACCCCTTCTGCCAACCGAACTAGAACTTGGACATAATGATTGTGAGCCACTCACATGAATGACCTCCACAAACTTCCGTGGCTGTAACTTGCAATGCCAATGGCTGCACAGCAGCACGACAATATCCAATTATTCTACTGATCGCTGTGAGATCCTATAAGTAATAGCCTAACAGCATAGGTTTCTTCATTGATTCTGGCAGCGGGAGTTCAACCTGGGGTAATAACGCCGATGATGTTTGATCCATTCCACGAATTACGAAGCTATATCACCTGTGTGTAGCATCGTGTGGCTAAAAACGGAGATAGAGCCGGCGGCAAGCGTACCAGACAATCCGTGTATAGCGGAAGATCTTCCTTAAGCAGGCGTTCCTGTGTAACCCACTGATGCGCCGCAGATGAACAGAGCATCATAAATGTTAAGTATGATCCAGGGCATCGCCTGCATTACTTGGCAATCGTAGGCTTACTTACCAAAGATTCGACTAGATCTACGCAGTGAATCGCAGCCGAAATTTTTCGTGCGCCACATGCACATTGAATGGACAATATTGGCCTTCTTCTCATCTAAGCTGATGGTACTTAGTCTCTGATCATGAGTCGGCGAGACATGACATCCAAAACACCAGCCACAATGAGTTTCGAACGGATACTGGTTCCACAATTGTTGAAGTCGAATACTGACAGTGAGATCCGTGATACACTGGTTGAGTGACTCGGAGCACGTACCACAGTGTACCTAAACCTCGGCAGGTGAAACAGCCTAGCCTGAGGTAGAGCAGTTCGATCGATTAGACACGCAACCTTCTTCATATATCAGCTATATGCACGTACCTCTCTCTGTACGTAAATCCTCCATCCGGCAATAACAGTGAATATCACTTATGTAGCACTATGGTAGCGGTAGCGAGATGGTGGTTCAGGTCAACACAGCCGTGTGCCAGTGCGCGCTCATTTATGAACAATCTTAGATTTGACTGCCGGTAAGGCCAGTATATTCATTTAATTGGTCGCACGGTATGTAGAAGAGTATGTCTACTAGGCAACACTTAGTTCCAGGAACCTCTCGTGTCCGTGGACTCTACCAAGGCATGCTATACAACAGCGTTGTCATCAGCGTTGAGTACCAACCATAAAGTAAGTTCGCGCGACTTACACAGTAAATACCAGTCTTCCTTGGGGTACGGCGGCATTATCTTTGGTTGCGACGACAATGGCCATCCCACACCCTATGGAAATTGTCAGTGCCGTTATTGACGCATGGTAACTGTGCACTACGACGACACGTACTCGTGGAGTCACGGTGTTCGTGGTCCTGAGAGTGAGCCTATTACGCTTTGCTATTCCGCTCAAGTCTATTCTCTCAGTGAGATAATCGCGGAAGGACGCAGAATTGTCGTGGAAATTGTCCAGGTGTTGGAATAGGGTCAAAAATTTAGGGTCAGAGTCAGAGGATCTCATGGTGAGTCTATGAGGATCCAGGTCCTGGGAAAATACGGCATCAACATGTAGAAAGACCAGGATGACGAGAGACATAAGTCCTTACAAGGTATGAGGCACATCTCAGCATGACGGGCTTAATTGCGTTGCCCTTCCTAGCCAGAGAATGTGCTTGAGCGTCTGGGCGCCACAGAAGCCAGTTCATAGTGCTGAGGAGGAGCGTAGAATGCTTGTTGGCTCTATTAAGCAGCCGAGACCATCCACCTACGAGCTGACCGATGTCGACATAATCCATCACGTTGGAGGTCTCGATACGGTCGAATGTTGGAGGAGAAAAGTGTCGAAGGTATCCAACGTGCTCTTCGAGCAGCTCTGGGAGTAGCACGGCGTTGCCGCTCGTGATATGAGTATCTACCTTGAATTGTTCCACACGTTTGGCGAAGTCCAAATAAACGTGTTTCACGTGGAAGAAGAGGCATCCGCTGATGTCATCTGGGGAGCAGCCGTATTGTTTTCCTGTTTCTACCACTTGACGGGGGTCCCAACCACTAAGTTGGCTAGCGCTATCAGGGTTGAGCCACCCACCCGACTTGTCGAACAGCAGCCTTCATGAAGAATTAGTTCCGTGGAGCTCTCTAGTACAAGGAGCATAGCGTACCGATTGGGCTCTGTAAAATGGTCCGTTGGCGCATTAAAAGGAAGGAGGACTCCCGTACGCCGTAGGTGCATCTCTCCCACACGATGCGGGCCACGCAGCGCGAATAGGTATCTGTCGACGAAGTCTTTTCGAGAAGGTGCAAGCATTACGGAATGCATGCTTTGTATGGCTTTGCGAAGAGAGTAGCTAGAGGCGACCATGCTTACAATGTCACTGATTTCAGCCAGAGAGAGGTACAGGCGCCCTCCCCCTCGCAAGGGAATTGACTTGAAGCAGCCATCTACCTCACCGTCCTTGAATAAGACGGCGAGACGTTCAAATACGTACGTTGCTTGTGCTCGAGTGAGTGCAGCAGAATACTGAAGATGTAGACACAGCTCTGCTGCCTCTTCTACCTCGAGCTCAGAATCGGACAGGAGGATGAAGAGGATGGCAGTGTTGCGTCCAGCGACGGTAGAATTGAGATCGTTGAGCAGGATCTTGCATTTCCCATTATAATTGCTGGGGAGACCATTGACGGTGGTCATCATGTTACGTAGGTCTCCTGAAGCTGTTTTGGATTTGCGGGAACAGCATGTCAGAAAGCAGTATGAAGCATGAAGGTCAGGTTGCCGACCGAAGATGACGTACCAACAAATGCAAGGTTTAAGTCCATTCCAGAAACAGCATCGCCCTCATTCTTCGCCACGTTCATACAATCTATGGCAGGTAGATTTCCCCAAACATAGAGTGAACGACCGAAGCCAGAATAAGGCAAGTCCGTCTCAGTCATGAAAGCGGGGCTCCGTTTCTCTCTATCCCATGCGGTCGTCCATGACACACTCATGTATGGGCTCTTGCAGCTAGCTTTATGTGTAGGCCAATGGGCGGTTTGACACGCTCTGGAACAATACTGAAGGCGAGCGTGATATGATGGATATGATAGTCGTAGCAAAGCGTATGTGGAAGATGGCTGCTTACCTTGGCTAATTTACACTACGAACGTCGAATGAATGTAGCATTAGATCGCTTTACATAGTGAAAAACCGAAGTCTCCACTCACACTTGAGCATGATTGAGCACCGATTTGTTGGCATGAATTTCCTTGCATGCCAGCAGCGTACGCGGCGCAATCAACTTGGCACAATAACATGCCATTGCAGCGCGATCCAATCGTTGAACCGATGGAAAGAGTTTCGAGAGATGATACGAGGCCTCTTGACTCGGCAGCCATCGCGTTTGAGATTTCGCTGGACGGGGGATGAGCAGAGCTTGATTTCAGCCTCGATGGCTCCAGGTATTCATATATCTTCTCTCCGCCGTGAGCTGAATCGAGCGATATGAAGCGTAGCAGAAGATGAAGCTTCGAAGTGGCGCCTGAGCGTTATCGATATCCGGATCTATGGCATGTGCTGTTGCTGCGGAAGTTGTATTGGGGGTGAGACTACCGTTAGAGATTGGTATATGAGCGACATAAATGATCACTTACACACTTACTCGGAGATGGGTGCTCTGCTTCCAGACGACTGTCTCTTAGGCTTTGACTTAGAGGCACTTGCTGGCCACTCAGCTCGACGTTTGTATTCAGCACTGACAGCAGATACTAAAGCAGAATTACCTGAGGCAAATTCGATTCGGTCGTCTTGTCTGGCCATCGTCAGCTAAGAGAAGTGGACGATGCAATGTTGCTATTCCCGTGGTTCTTCCATCTCATTTCCGACTTCTACCGCCAGGGGATCAGTTAATGCCTATAATTGCCACTTCCTTTCGCCCTCTTCCAACCGTCTATTTCTCCTCACATACATGTAACGTAAGATGAGCACAACAATAGCACCTTCGATAAGGAAGCCGGCGTTTGTGCCGTGCCCAGTGGGATACCCAGGTGCCTCAGAAGGCTTATAGATATACACGCCTGTGAACACATGTCAGAGGTGAACGTAGAGCTCAGCTCATTAGACAGATGACACATACCCACGATCTGCCCTATCTGAGCAATCGAGACGTTCAAGGGCACAGCTAGCGTCGCGGCCCCGGTATTGCGCAGGTTCGCAGTAAGCCAGCTGAGCAAAAGTGGGTTGGCCGCAAAGGAAAATGCTACGGACACACAAAGCAGGCCGTAGCGCGCTTTGAACGCGTGTGAAGGTAGGACACCTGACATCGTCATGTGTTTGAGGGTCAGTAATGAATGCCAACCATGTGAGAGCAAGAGGAATGATGTCGTACCTTGGACCAAGAAGGCTAGCCCGGCAATGGTCAGCGACGCGCACGACCCATACGCTCGCATTCCACGCTTTTCGGACTGCCACGCCACGACGATGGTCACTAGGAATGCGATCGCATACGGAGGGACCGTGAATAGTTGTGCCTTCAATCCTTCGTATCCTAAGCCAGTAACGATGGTAGGCGTAAAGAGCGAGATGCTGGAGAACGGAACTGAAATAGATATGAAGACCAGGTAATGGAGGTAGAGACGCCAGTCCAGGAGAGTCTCTTTCGCGTCTTTCCAGGTGATCTTCGCGTGTCCAAGCGAGGACACGCCCTTGATACGATTGACCGCAAGCTCGCGCTCCTCTTCAGATAGCCAACTCGCCGTCTCAGGAAAATCTGGATAAAAGAACCAGACAAGAATGGCACAGGCACAAGAGGGCGCGCCCTCTATAATGAACAGCCAGCGCCAGCCCTGTAACCCGTTAACTCGATTGAGTAAGCCTACGGCGTATGCCAGAGCCCCGCCGAAAGCGCCACCTAAAAACGGGCTATGGGTGAGACCCTACGTGCTAAGATGCGCAATTGACTCATACCTAGAGTAGCAGTCGCAGTGATGGTCGCTCCACGGAGTGCGCGCTCGTCTTGTTTATACCAAAACGTCAAGCAGTATATCATTCCAGGAAACAAGCCCGCTTCGAATGCGCCAAGGAGGAAGCGTATCACGACGAGAGGCGCATAGCTATGCACGGCGCCGAGCACCATGGTCATGACGCCCCATCCGAACGTAAGGGTAGCAATCCTAGTCACATGGGCAAAGAACGTTAACTTCAGGTAATGGGAAGGCGCATTTCAGGGAATCTACCTACCATCGACTGGGCTTAAACTTCTTAAGCATGTAGTTGGACGGGGTCTCAAAAAGAGAATAGGCGACGATGAAGACCATGAGAGCAGTGACATATTGTTGGTTCGTAATGGCGAGGGTCTGAGCAAGGGAGTCCCCTGTGTCACTGTTCAGGACTTTGGCGTTCCCCTATGTGCACTTCATCAGTACCTCTACAAGTATGAATGAGGCAGAGTCCATACTATATTCGACCTATCTAAAAAGCATAGCAAGTATATGAACATCGACATGGGCACGAAACGGATGTCGATGCGCCTCACGAGCCTGAGTAACGAAATCAGTTAATAAGAGTGTATAGTGATGATACGCCAGGAGAACATACCGTTGCTCTGCCAACTTATCAATGACATAAACATCCTCTTGTTTCACTTCAACTGGATCCCATTTCTCGACGTCCGAGGTAGAGCTAATTGAAGGGCTCTTGGGGCTCTGATCCGTCGTTCTGAGTGCGTGGGCCATGAATTGGGCAGAAAAAGAACGAAGAGAGTGAAGGCGCACCGACTTCCATACCTGGGCTATAAGGACGTGTCCCATTCGACATTCGGTAGGAGGGCTTGTGACCAGACCTATTGATAGAGATGGAAGTAGTTTCGAAATAGCGTGTCAGTTCTTCAGGCTTATCGAGACTCCGCTTCCGTGCCCAATAAGTCTCAACTCAAAGGCTCGGAGTATCTCACCGGTATCCTCTCAGGCTGTCGGCACGCGCACGGACGTTCACATACTCACAAGTGCACTTGTTTTGAGTTCATATATTCCTGCAGAGCCTTCCTGTTGACGTGAGCATGATCGACATATACACATCGAGGCTCCCACGAGACCTTCTCCGCACAGAAAACGCGAAAGGACGTGCGAGAGTCCGCTCTTTTTGCCATGCCTGAGCTAAAAAAAATAGACATCAGTAGCTGATACGAAACAGAGCAGGGAAGTCGAGCAGTCACCTGTTGTACCATATCACCCAACGCCTATGTGCAAAAACCAGCGAGAAAAAACATTACAAGGGGTATCATTATCATTAAATCCGTCTGCTTAAAGCTTTCGCGTCCGCGTGATCTTACAGCTGCCACCTTCTCTCTCCCTCTTCAAGCCGCTGATTTCTCCTAACGTACACGTACCGTAGAATCAGTACTACAATTGCACCCTCGATAAGGAATGCAGCGTTTGTGTAATGCCCCGTGGGATATCCAGGGGCTTCTGACGTCTTGAAGATATATACGCCTAAAGAGGGAACATATAAGTTTAGCAATAACAGACAGAACAAATTAGCTTGCCACGCACCAACAATTTGACCCAGCTGCCCGATTGACACGTTTAACGGTACCGCCAGCGTCGAGGCACCAGTGTTGTGCAGGTTCGCCGTGAGCCAGCTGAGTAATGGCGGGATGCACGCGAAGGAGAATGATACAGCCACACAGAGCAGACCATACCGTGCCTTGAACGCGTGCGCCGGTAAAGCACCTGACATCATTACCGCAAGTTAATTTCAACTCTAATTTTTGAATGGTACAACCCTGGGGGACGGGTAAACCCAGAAAAGCATGACATGAGTGCGCACCTTGAAGCAAGAAGCATATGCCAGCGATAAGCAACGAGATGCAAGCTCCGTAGGCCCGTGCGCCGCGTTTGTCAGATTGCCAGGAGACGAGGACAGTAATCACGAACGCGATTGCGTATGGTGGGACGGTGAATAGCTGCGCACGAAGACCCTCGTATCCCAATCCTGCTACGATCGTCGGTGCGAATAGCGATATACTCGAGAATGGGACTGAGATGGAGATGTAGACGAGGTAGTGGAGGTACAATCGCCAGTCGAGGAGTGTCTCCTTTGCTTGTTCCCAAGTGATCTTTTCATGGCCGAGAGAGGATACGCCCCTTATACGGTTTATAGCAAGCTCGCGTTCCCTCTCGGATAACCAGTTCGCTGTCTCCGGGAAGTCAGGATAGAAGAACCAGACGAGGACGGCGCATGCACAAGAAGGTGCTCCCTCGATAATGAAGAGCCAACGCCATGCTTCCAATCCATGTACTCGGTTTAGGTGGCCTACACCATAGGCGACCGCGCCGCCAAAAGCACCACCTGGGCAGGTATCAGAGAGGGAAGCTGTATGTGCGAAAATTGAATGTACCTAGAGTAGCACATGCGAGTATGAGGGCTGCGCGGAGTGCTCGCTCATCTTGCTTGTACCAGAACGTAAGGCAATAGATCATTCCGGGGAACAAGCCTGCTTCGAATGCTCCAAGCAAGAAACGGACGACTACTAGGGGAGCAAAGCTGTGGACGGCGCCAAGGACCATGGTCATGATTCCCCACCCAAGCATGAGAGTAGCAATCCTGGATAGTCAACGTTAGCTCGAGGACACATGAACATTAGATAAAGTAGACGCGATCGCACCAGCGACTGGGCCTAAACTTCTTGAGCATGTAGTTTGACGGCGTTTCGAAGATGGTATAGGCGACGACGAATATCATGAGGGCGACCAGGTACTGTTGGTTGCTGATGTTAAGCTTCTGCACGAGAGAATCTCCAGTATTGCTGTTCAACACTTTCGCGTTCCCCTACGTGACATGTAAGTCTCAGCCTCGCGTTGAGTAGCTTGAGTGCACATACAATGTTCGAACGGTCCAGGAAACAGAGCAAATAGATGAACATCGACGTTGGTACTAAACGCATGTCGATGCGCCTCACAAGCCTTTAAAAACGCGTCAGGATCGCCTACACTCGACAACGTACATACAAACGCACCGCTTCTCCTCTAGTTCGTCAACGGCGTAAACATCCTCTTGCCGAGTTTCCACCGCGCCCCATTTCTCGACGTCGGAGCTGATAGAGGAGCTCTTCGTGTCCGTCATCCTGAGCACTCGTTCTGTGAGCAGAGCGGGGGGGTGGATGGCAAGAGAAAAGTCGCACCATGTCTCGTTCCTCAGGTTTTAATATGTTTCATGTAGCCAATGAGCGAATGGTTTACCCCAGAACGCATGACCACCACTTTGATAGGAACGGAAGTGGATCTACGATCTCCTGTTCACATTTTCAGGCCCGTTGCGTCCGCCCCTCGGTCCAGTAGGATCCAATGGCATGCAGGCAATTGTCAGCAGTTGCTGCGTTACTTATTCTTACGTGGGCATCCTTGAGGAAGTATGAGATACATCCAAGGAGGTAACCTTTCAGCAATGACGCGTAAGTATACAAACACGTCTGCGAATGCTCTGAGAAAGGAAGCATCGATAAACCACAAAGAATGAGAGCATATAGTTGTCATCAGCATGTATAGCAGTACTCACAAATGTAAATAAGCTATACGCTCAATATGCCTAGTATTGTGGAGGCCACGGTCGTGAGCCAAGTTGTTGGGCGAGGGCATCATGAGCTTGAAAGGCGCCTGGCTTTGCTTACATAATCCTTTATGGCGGCTGATCGATCTAAGTACTGCAGTACTGAACGTTCGTTCGCTACAGCTATATTCACTGCTACAACATGAGTCACCATCGCACTGCATAGACCACAAAATGGTTCCATGCATAGCAAAACCTGTGTCCACACAAACTGATGAATGATCTATGTGTAGTACTAAGTAGCTAGTTTAGGCCGCAACTCGCCGACTACTGTAATTATATCCTTTCAAAAGATTTATCAGTCGAACAATGGAAGGCTACCATGCCAGTTACTCATGAAGCGAAGTTGGGAATAATGAGGAGCATAGCTCTGCCAGTGGTGATACAAGAGGTTTGTTCATAGATATTCGGACCGTTATAACTCTTTATTCTTGACTAGTTCTTCTCTGCAGAAACCGATATGTCATATTAGTGAATGCGAACTCCAGTCGCGGAGAACTGTGCTTACTGAAGACAAATGTAACATGGCAGTCGGATCCCTTCCCATCTCCCCTTCGATACAGCGTATAGCCGTTGTTCTTCGCCACCTGTGTTTCCCCCGTCCCATCCCACACGTTACTTCCAACCAAAGGATTCTTGAACTTGATAGTGAACAAGTTTCCCAGCCCTCCACCGCTGTACGTCATGCTTCCCTCGATGTCGGTGCCAAAGAAGCCAACGACCCACATGGAGAAGCTACTTTGATGGGGGCTAATCGTCTTTGGGGGTATGTTGTAGTCGACCCCCCCGTAGGTGAAGTCGTGCTGTGTCTTTCCTATGTATACGAGCCCACTGACTTCGAGCGTGAGGTCGGTTTCGTTGAAGATGGTGATTTGGGTGGCGTGAGACATATTGAAAGCAGGCTCGTGCGTTGCCAAGTGGAATACCAACTCGGAGATCTCGGGAAGGAGGTGTACAAGTTCGGTCACTGGCATAGTGAAGCAGCTGATGTTGGCGAAAGCAGGGAGGGCTGCGAAGGGTTAAGACGGGGAGTTAATGGAGAAATGGATACATGTACCCTATCTTTATACCCTCTGGAAATCATGCGTGACCTTCGTTCTAGATGCTGGAAGGTGTTCCAGGAGGCCAAATAATGTCGGTGTCATCCACGAGAAAAGCCACGATCTAAACGATACAAAGCTAAGCCCATGCTGCAAGGTTCCTGGCAGTGAGTGCCTTGTTCAAGTCAACTTCTGCTCGGCAATGCCCACGAACATACCTCCACTGACGGTGCTTTCTAGCACCCGATCGTCAAACTGGTATGTCGAGAGAGGAAGAGAGAGAGAGCTAAGAAAGTAACAACAAGGGAACAACGCGATTCGGCGTTGATTGGCGTCGAGCTTGACAGAGGCCAGGCGGTTTCGTAGGTACCTAGCTCAGGCACTTCGCTGGCGGCCGTTCCATGCTTCGGTCTCTGGCAGTTTCCGATGACCACAGCATGTCAAATGTGTTCAATATATCCTCTACAATACCGTGCTATCACACCTCTTGGTCTCGAGGTGCCTGTGGCGACACCTTGCATCCAATTACCATTACTATACATACCTGGAACTGCAGCACATCTATGATCTGTCCCAGAGTCACCAATATTGATCAAGTTAAGGACCTAGTAATGAGTAATACGACTAGTGCGTACCTATTCATGTTTATTCTGTTTCGGAGGGCAAATATTTCTGCTGTGATACTGTAATATGAAGGTAAGTATGCGGGGGTGGAGATTCTCCTCTTTCTGTAAGCAGTACGGCGAGCTCCGAGTCAGTAGGAGCCTGGCCAGAGGTTAGGTGCATAAGGCGCCTATATTTAATTACATAAGCAGTAATCAAACGCCAAAATGCCAAATTCTTGCTCTTGAGCAAGCTTCACACTTTGGATAACGATACGCGTCTACGTGGGCGCTAGATATGCTTTGTCAGCGACTTCCTTCCATTTCTGGCCCGAGTCGATGTTCAATATTCCTCCCGTAACTTCCTCGTACTATTCGCACCCCCCCAGTCAGGAAACGGTTAATAACGTTGAAGAATATGTATGAAGCTCCTATTCACAACCATGATATCTCGAGAGCGGTTCAAATTAATTAATATCACCCCAGGTTCATCGTTGCCACATAAGTAAGTATTCTTATGTGCTGCTAGTGTGCGGATTGTTGTCCGTTCCCTACTCGCGACTTTCTTCTTGTCTTCTACTCCGTCTCACTTATTATCTCTCTTTGCACATTCACCTTCGTCGTCGCTGGCAATCCACTTACAAAATCCCGTAGCGTCTGTTCATCCTTCACACTGAATGCTCCACTAATAATAATCTCCACCTTTTCAAGTCTTGCGCAGCCCCCGGGCCTCGCATCCCATTGTAATAAGCAAATGGCTCCCGCTATTCACTCGAACAGTGAGCGTCTGCTGTACAAGTATTAGTGCCTTACCGCTGAATATCTCTTTTTTTGTCAAGGTCATCGAGATCTTCCTTAATGTTTTGCAAAGGACTTTAACCCGGTTGACGTTTTACGGATTCAATTGTAGGTACTAAGTGGTCAATGGACAACTGGCTGTGCGAGTCGTTGTCAGCTCGCGATGTATTTGAAACCATGCTTGCGAAAGGAAGCCATAGTCCCCGCATTCGACGGTCGACGGATCTCCCTTTCCATCCCGTGCTTGGCAATCAAAGCTGCGGGGCACCGACGTGCTCGTGAAAATCAATGTCTCACGTCAATGGTTCAGAAGATGCCCAGCGCGGAAAGACAATTTCTATGCCGATATCGTCGAGGTTCGAGTACTGCACGCAGGGCGCCCCACACCCACGAGTCCCAAGAAACGGCCTCACCCAGAGGCTCCCGTTAATGTCACAGCAGGCCCTTCCACCACAAAGAAACCGCGCCGCACCTGTATGTCGATTATGCATGCGAGACTACATGCAACGTACCTGACATCTATAACTCGGTAGGACGCCGGCTGCCTGAGTTATTAGTAACAAGTCTATATGTTATAAATATACAGCCCTTGATCTGCGTCGAAGTTGTCCTAAGTCCTGAATTTTGAATAACAATTGATTAACGTTCGCGATAAATACTTGATTCATGAAGCTGGAGCAAGACCTGACGCCGCCGTGGGCGGCCCTTTCGAGTCAGGGAGACTTGCCTCATGTCGTCCAGCGCCACTTCAAGCCTTTGAAAAGCCAGTAGCATTCAAGTTCAACGCTCATCCACCTGAAGGTCCATGCACAATACTATGTCTTGCTATGTCGTAGTGTTCTTGTAACATGCTGCGACAGATTGCTTCTTATTCAGTAGAATTTACGTGAGGCTCATTGCACCGTTTCCCGCTGATTCTTAGGATCCTATGGGCATGCCAGCGGGAAGATGTCACCATAAACGCCCTTCTAGGTGGAAGCTGTACGCCCCTTTCTTCCTATCTACTACAACGATACTTTTTTTCAAGTTCCTCCTCCCCGTATCGACTAGAACATCTCTTACTTACACGAAACCGACAATGTCAAGACCGCGGCCAAAACGACAACGCTCGAAGTCCCTGGACTCAGGTCAAAACGTGTCCAAACCGAGGGTGGACAAGGCTGGAGACACCGTCAAAGCAGCCATGAGGACCCTCCTACGTGGAGTCACAGAGGCTTCAGACGCATTCTCCCCTCTGAAGAGCGCGGCAGGGGGCCTAAGCTTCATTCTGAATACCGTAGATGTAAGCTAGCACTCTCGTTCATTACCCATGCATTCGCTAAACGGTGCCCAGCAAATGGTTGACAATAGAGCTGCTGCGGAGAGGCTTTCTCGGCGCATTGAAAAGATCTCAGCATACATTGGACGGCCGCAGATTGACGGTGAAGAAGCACGCCGCCTTGAGCTTACGGGGTACAGTCCACTCTGCTGAGAGCGATCGTTGATTAATTATCACTAAACGTTCTCATAGTGAGCTGGACACTGCTAGACGCATACTCGAACCGTTGGAGAACCAAAGCCGCTTAGGCAGGTTCATCCATTCTTCTCAGAATGCTTCTCTCATCGAGAAGTATATAACCAGTGTCGATAAAGCTATAGCGGATTACCAGGCATGTCTTCGCTCGAAATACTGCTGCGGACACGACGCTCATATACGGTTCCAGATGTCTCTGATTGAAAACCTGCATAGGGTCAACATGGAGCAGCTTGTGCGTGTATCTTGATACTACTTGAATATTCCTTGCTGATTGTGCTACTGTGACTCTTCCAGACAAGAGGTAAGATTGATTTCGTCTGGTCATCTGGTCGTTAATAACGAATCTCTCGCAGGACAACAGAAAGCCCTAGAGAAGTTAACTCGGGCAAAGGATGCTGGGTTCGATGCATACAGTCAGCGATCTAAGTGCCTTGCGGGCACACGGGTGGATGTCCTTGACGGCCTTCAGCGTTGGGCTACCGGCTCGGACTCTCGTCAAGTATACTGGCTGAACGGTCACGCTGGCAGTGGGAAGTCCACAATCGCACAGAGCTTCGCTGAGATCTTGGCTGCGGTCGCCGATCTTGGCGCGAGCTTCTTCTGCTCGCGGGATTCACAGCAACGCAGTGATCTGAAGATGATTTTCCCTACAATTGCATATCAACTAGCTAAAGCGAGGAACGTCGATTCGCCTGCGTACAGAGGATCACTACTCCGAGCACTGGAAGCAGATCCAGACATCGCGTTCTCATCTCTTCACAACCAACTACAGAAACTTATCATATCCCCGGCCAAAGAATCTGGAATCAGAACTGTAATTGTTATCGATGCGCTGGATGAGTGCCGAGATCCCAATCCCACTTCTATCATCTTGGACCTGATTTCCAGCGCCATCGTACATGTCCCAGCCATCAAGGTTTTCATTACAAGTCGCCCGGACCCCCATATACGTTCCGGATTCCGCCTTCCTCAACTCAAACCACTAACAGAAGTAATGCTTCTTCACGAAGTGGATGCAACCTCGGTCAACTCAGATATCAAACTATACCTGCAACATGAACTTCACGCGATAGCTGAGAACCGTCGCGGCGAACGTGTTAGTATATCTTACGACTGGCCTCTTGATTCTGACTTGGAGATTGTCACGAGAAAAGCCGCCGGGCTTTTCATTTTCGCTGCCACGGTGGTCAAATTTATCGACACAAGGTACCATGACCCTCGAGGCCGGCTCCGGACTATCATCGACGATTTGGACAACTCCAGACACGAAGGACGGTCAGGTCTCGACACGCTATACCTGAGTATTCTTCGCGAGGTAGCGCCGGATCCCGATGACAAGGAGTTCCTCGAAAGACTTCGCTCGATCCTTGGATTGCTAGTGATCGCGAACGATTTCCTGCGTCCTTCCACCATCGCGGATCTCTTGAATATTCCTTACCACGTTGAGGGTGTACTGGTTACCCTCAGCGCGCTTCATTCCCTTGTAATGGTACCGGATAGTGTGGGCCAGCCCATTCGCTTCCACCATAAGTCCTTCCCAGACTTTTCCACAGATCACGACCGATGCAAAAGCCCGGAATTCCTTATCACGCCCCAACTTCATCATTATACCCTTGCCAAACGTTGCCTTGAGGTTATGCGACAGAATTTGAAGAAAAATGTTACTGGCCTTCCTCGTTACGCTACCAACGACTCTCTCGATGACGCATTACGTGTTCAGCTCTTCGAAGGGGCGACGGGTTATGGTTGCCGATACTGGGCAGACCACATACTATCAATTCATGAGAACGCACACCTTCTCCAGCTTGAGCCCTTACTTCAGTATTTCCTTACCGCTCAGCAGTTGCAGTGGTTTGAAGTTCTTGGACTTCTCCGTGAACTACAACTTGGGGTTGAGTCGCTCAATAGACTTCGGGCTTGGCTTTCCAAGGTACGACTCATGCAATCAAGCTCCTCAAGCGAACTAATCATCTACGACAGCCTCAAATGCCCTACTCATCACGCAGGATTCTACTGGCCTGGGCTATTGATGGACATAAATTTGTTCTTCACGCGTTTGACGTGATTAACGACTCTGTGTCCCACATCTATCACTCCGCGCTACCCTTCGCTCCGGAGGATTCTCTACTTAAGAAGCACCATGGTGAAGATCTATCAGCTGAGGCTAGGGTGCTGATAGGCCTAGTTTCGACCTGGGACAAATCGATCAAAACGGTGCCGATGCCTGGAATTGTATATTCGGTGGCATATGCGCACAATGGGACCATGCTGGCCGCTGGTAGCCAAGGCTTGGTTCGCATCCTTCATTCATCCACTGGGGAAAAAATCTATAACTTCGCATTTGACTCATCACATCTGGGTCATATTGCTGGAGCACTCGCCTTCTCTTGCGATGACTGCATCGTTGCGGCAACAGTAGACGATTCCTTGTACCTGTGGGACGTCCGGACAGGTGCTAGGAGCACTATCCAAGTCACAGGTAACATCGGTAGCTTGATGAACATTGTGTTTCACCCGAGAAATCATGAACAGCTGTTGTCGAGACATAAGCAAGGTAAGATGCTTGGTGTGTGGGATGTCACCAAATGTCGCCTTGAGCAGTCCTTCAACACTCGCAAGGCAATTTGTGTCGCTTGCTGCTGGATGAATGGCAGCCGCCAGAAGAATATCCTCATAGCCTACCAGTCGCATATTGATGTATGTGATTGGAACAATGGTCCACTCAGGGTAATCCGAACTTGCACTCCCCATCCGCCTTGGGCTCCCCTTCAAGCCGTTGCTTCCTCCGAGGATGGCTCCTTCGTCGCGTCTAGCTCGTGTCAGGGTTCTATTCTCATCTATGATACGAGCACAGGTCATCCTATTCGTGCCATGGGGAACTCCTCACTGGAAACATCGAGAAGTATTCGAGTGTGTTCCATGCGGTTCTTACCTAGCTTGCACACTGGCACCATTCCTGACATATGCCACGTTCATTGCCCCCTTGAACCGACCGCCCCCGTCACCGCGATGATCCTACACTCTCAGCAACAGCACAGTCATTACACTGCCGCTTTCTCGGGTCATCTAGGCCGTGTCCTATGTCTTGCATCGTCACCTAGAGGTACTTTGATTATCACTGGTTCAATGGATAAGACGCTAAAGTTTTGGGAATCGGAATCTACTGGGATTGACTCGGAGGACCGAACCACGGACTCTACTTCCAGCGAAGACTTGGAAACGGGCTTTACTGCTGTTAACATCCCCTGGCCCGTGCGAAGCGTGGCAGGGATCATGTCCCCGGATCTCTCTACCTGTTCACAATCCGTCATCCCCGAGTCCTCTGATAATTGGATACCGATCCAGTTGATTCGGAATGCTCATGACGGTTCTTCGCACCACTTCGATCCTAAATGCCTGGCGAGGTACTCAGCATTATCACTACTCCTCGACAATCACATCCTTCTGTACCACCGGTTTGATAACTTACTAGAGTGGAGTTTAGAGGAGATCAGGGGCACCACGGAGGCCACTCTCATCGGAATGACTGGGAAGCAGGGGTCCATTGCATCATATACCACCCTCAATCTGCCTCGTATATCGACACATGTTCCGTTCAGACACGGTGTTCCGGGATTCTACTGCAGCTTTGTCGAGCTGGAAGAAGGAGGTCACTCCAGGATTCACTATATAGGGATCGAATGCTGGACGTTATTTTCGGACCCCGTTAAGGGATCTTACCTTGTGAAGCTCGCAAGAGGAAGAGTATCTGAGCAACTTTTTCCGCAATGCACACATGCCCGCGATCCGAGTCACTCTAAGCTCAAGCCCGTGCATATAGTACAGCTCTGGGACACCCCTGATCCCTTGGACAGCTCGAAGCTCATCGGCTACATTGGGCTCTCTTCAGGAGAAGGATACTCCTTCACTTGGAAACCCGCCACACAGTTTGACCCATCGCGAGGGGATGAACCACAAACATTGAACTTTGTGTCATGTGCCATCGACCACTATACCGAAGAACTCTTCCAAATTCCCCCTTGTTTGGCTCGAGAGTAGTCCACGATATACCCTTCAGCAAAGTCGTCGATAGCAACGGTGCGTCCTGGGTATTGGACGAGAAAGGTCGTAAAATATTGTGGGTGCCACCAGTACACGACGGTCAAGAAGGCAGATGGTGGCAAAGGGAGAAGCTGTTGTTAGTGAGCGAGTACAGCCGGCTTACGATACTGGATTTCTCGAATGTGAACTTTGACGAAGAACGGCCGTTTTGAAAGGTGAGTGTAATAGCCTCTTTGCGCATATGTATGCAACTTACCACCGAAAATATTCTCTCCTCAGGCCTCAGATTTGGAATCGTGCTTCCATTTGTCTACCTTTCCGCAAGCCTCGTACGAAGACGTCGTGATCCTCTTTTATTCTCTGTTGCGTTATCTTGTTCTTGTGTATGGTTTCTAGCGGCGAGTGTTCGCCGTTCAGCTTTCGTGTCCCATGACCTTCTTGTGTACTTTGTACCTTGGAATAGTTACTCGTCAACGACAGAGCCCGTTATCAAAAGAGTCGCTGCCGGATTTCTCCTGCGTGTTATCTCTGAGACTCGGACCCTGCGACGCAAACTTAGTACTGATAGGCCGTGGATGCAGCACGTACCTGAGACAATTTTCTCATGATCACTGCGTCACCATTACGCGTTCAGAATCCGCATAAGTTATAGTCAGCTTTCGACCTGCGTGCCTAGTAGACTGCTCCCTGCATCAAGAACAGGTACCATCCTTCACAGTGGCGTCCAACAATGTAGCTACAGCGGGTCATCGACCGATAGGTGCTTAAGCCTGTCGCAACACATCTTGCTGAACAACCGACACACGAACTAGAGTACCTTCCATTCAAACCACCATGGTCCGTCAACGAAGAGAGAATTAACAGTCCATTTCGTAAGGTACAACGGGTATCGACCTCGAACACTACAAGAATATACATCAGATTAGATAACTACTTTCTGTCCAGAGGTGTACGCAAGAGGGGGTGCCTACTTATATCGCTCGCAAGGCTAAGGTACTCTATATTCCACTCTCACTCTCACTCTCGCGTTTGCTGTCCCACACATAGCGCAAGCACTACCACCACCGGATTTCCGTCCACATGAGAGGCAGGAACACGACGCAGGCCGTCCAGAACTAGAAGCAAGAAGCGCAGTTTAAGCTTTCAATTCAGAACTCTGTCCTCGGGAAGCGGATAAAATAAAAACGTACGACTTGAATGCTCTTGAGGAAGTACAGCGGGTACAGATCCCACGAGGGCGTGACATACGTCGTCTTCCCGTCTGGACCGCGTACCGCCCGTGGGTGTGTGAACATCACCCAAATGGAATAGAAGGCGACCGAGAAGAAGTGCCAGAAGAGGACGGCCGGAGAGGCGATTATGCTGCGCGCAGTGAGAATGGATTCGGGAGTGAGAAAGTGGTACGACGGCGGGGACGACGGGGAGGAAGTGAGCTTACCCAGAGAGTAGAGACACTGGGCCGTTGATGCATTCACCACCGCGTTCAAAGTACTTGAAGCAGCCTATCCGAAGCACGTCGAGGGACTCATCTGCGAAGGGAAGCGGGTTTGAGATTTGCCAATTGAGCTATGAATGACATAACATACCGTCCGCGCCGAAGAGATCGTAGAGCGCCACACTGAGAATATTGACCGTCGACGCAAGGGCCTTACGCTGCCAGTGCCAGCGGTGGAGCACACTCGAGATCTCCTTCCAGTCGGAGAAATTCTGCACATGGGCAAAGTGTTCGCGAAGGATGAAGACGTCGTTGAACGCGCACATCATGCCACCGCCCGTCAGTGGATGGCGCATGTTCCAGGAGTCGCCGAGAAGGATGACACCCTCCTTGGTGTGTTTGCCACCTTGCTCGGCCGGGGGCAGGAACGAGTTTGGCATGCGTCGAAGCCGGTCTTTCTCCAGAGCTTGTTGGACAGGTATGTGAAGCGCTGAGGGGAGCTGAGGAGCGATGTTGGTGAGGATGTGTTCCTTGAGATCGGAGGGGAGGGGAGCTTTGACGTCGACGAGCATACGAGTGTCGTGTTCGCCAATTTGGTAGAGCAGCACGGGCCCGGCACCTTTGACGAGGACGACTGTGCCGTGCTTGTCGATGGGTAAATGAGCATCTTCGAGGATGGTGCCGACGAAATGACTCTTGGTCTCTGGCTTGACACCAGCAGTGCCCATGACTGTCGACCTGAAGTTTGAGAAACATCCGTCGGCGACGATGGTGAGGTCGCCAAAGAACGCCTCCTTCTCGACGGAACCCTCTGCTTTACGCGTCGCGCGCACGCCGAGTATACGTCCCGTCAGTGGGCATTCGATGAGTTCTGACACGGTCGCCTCGATTGTGTCTACGCCCTGTGCAGCTCTTGCCTTCTTGCGCAGAGCCTGGATGAATCGCCCGTGGTGGAAGGAGCGACCAGTACGGCCGTCAGGGTAGGGTATATGCACGGGCTTACCGTCCATAACCACTGCGTAGCCATGCACAGGCACCGCGTCGATACCCTCCAGACAAGACTCGAGACCAAGCTGCTGGAGAAGAGCAGTGCCTCCAGGTTGCAAGAGCTCGCCAACGATCCTGTCGGGCTCCGAGAGGGACCGTTCAAGCAGACATATCCTGAGTGGTTTCGTTGGTCGTGAAGAGGAGAGGGCGTGTGCGAGAGCGCAACCAGCGACGCCGGCGCCGACGATGACGATGTCGTACGGTTGAGACCACATTTCTGAGTTGGAGGCCATTTGTGAGGGCACCGACGACCTTTTGAAGCGTTCCGGGAGTGGCTGGATGTTGGCTCTGGCCCCGCCGACGCCGTTCGAGACTGGGGAGGGAGGGAATTATCAGACCACCCTGCTTTCTGAGTATTTAAATGATGCGACGGAAGAGCGCATCAATTTACGATCGTCGGCTGTCCCAATCGAAGGCCATGCGCCATCATGTCCCGAAATGGAAGGGCGCATCATTGATCGACAGGAGGAACGGTCTGTGCGTGTCTCCGTCGTTCTGCGACCTCCCCTCGTCGTGCTTGACGTCGTCTGCGAGTGTGGATTGTTCCAAAGTTTCATTGTTTACGAGAACGAGACAGGAGTGGCTATCTCGTCGGCTAACGCATCTGAGTGACGGAGTCTCAAACAACTATGCGCTCCAAGTCCGTATGTTTTCGCAACCTCCTCCGTTCCTTGACATCGTTCATCGCGACCCCTTCGCCAACGCACATCTTTAGGCCACAGTAGTCATAATATCAAGTAATTGTCTCTTCAAGCTCGCGTGACCGCTGAACCTTGCAACCATAACAACTCTGCTTCGTGTTCGACTTCCACAATCTACTTCGCGCGGTCTCGCAGCTTGCACCAATTCAAACGAGGACAGTGGACGAGAAGGGGCTAGAGAGTGCCTAGGAGAAGGGTGAAAGGTGGCCTTATGTGCGTGTGAGCGGTGGCCATCGTTCCTCTTCCCACATCCATTTGACTGGCTATGTTTTTCTCTTTCATCACAAACCTCTTTCAACCTTGCTACGACTCGTGGCTCTCATACAGCGTAGTCGCAAGCCGATAGACGGACGCTTTGTAACCAATCCTCCACAAGACTGAGGTCCTTCCACTACAAATCTTCTGCTCACGTGAAGTGCAGAGGTAACACCTTTGATCGCGTTCAAACAATCCCTACGATGCGATTGGACGCGTTCACCTCACAGCTGAGGGCTAGCACGTCCTCTGCAACCCACCGCCAACCAGAGGCCGACCCAATTGTGCCTGGCAGCCCTCCGCCTTACTCTCCAGAACCCCCGGAGTCGGTCCCTCTCTCCCCTTTCCTGGTCAGACGTTCATCCTCTACTCCCCACTTGAATTCCCCACCACTGCCTGGTACTGAGCCCAGACTTCCCAACACTCATTCATACTCCCAGACGAATTCACGCAACCCGTCTTCTTCAGCCCTCTATAGCCACCCAGCCCCACGACATCGAGCGAGCTTTTCCCGAGAAGAGACAGATGAGGATACAGACGCGGCAACTTCTGGAGATGACACGGTCGTGTATAGGTCTCCCAGGCAAACTATAGCTGGAAGCCTGAGGGAACGA
Source organism: Irpex sp. Y119-03 (assembly GCA_037042295.1). NCBI lineage: Eukaryota > Fungi > Basidiomycota > Agaricomycetes > Polyporales > Irpicaceae > Irpex > Irpex sp. Y119-03. The sequence continues at coordinate 141,967 of JAXQKB010000046.1, forward strand.
TTATTTGGCAAAGGGAAAGCTCGTGCTGATCATGGCGAACGAACTCGACTGATCAGCACGACGCCTGGTGTCCACGGAGCAGGCGAGACAGAAACAGAGGGAGAAGACACGGTGAGTAACATCTCCACATTTACTCTTCATTACATTTCGCTGCGAAATCCGGTACCCCGCAGCCATAACCAATATCCGTTGGCGACAGTTCTTCAGACATAGCTTGATTTTGTCCTATTCCCAATTGCCTTCCCCAGAAATTCGATCAAACCATGCTGAACGCGCCCTATCTTACCCCAACAGCCCCGCAACCTCCCAACCGCGCGTCTTCGAACGCCGACGCTATCCAGTCTCTCCGCACATTCACCGTTATCCGCGTCGATGACGATACCCCTGCCGTCACTCGACCCTGCGCACCGACAACGCGCCATATTGGACCTCGCACCACTGCTATTTGAGTCGTGCAGACTTCTCGCGGTGGTTCCTGCGGTGTTCGGCACCTTCTGGAATTTGTACCGTGCGTTGATGCCGTTGGAGGACGGCTGGCGGTGGAGGGTGGATTATGTGGTGTGCATCATTTGGGTACGTGGATTTGACTATTCGCGCGTAACTAAATTCAAATGTGTGTGGCGAATTGCAACTTACGAACCGAATGTGCATGTGCGCAGTCGGTGTTGACAGGTTGGCAATGCTTGCAACTCACAACTGGTCTGTTGAAACGCTGGAGAGTTTACTACTCGCCACTACCAACCCTCATCAGACTCCTCGCACTACAAGGTGAATATCATCTGCATTCTCTTTTGTCTCTGCTGCCGAGGAAACACCACTGAACTCTAATCCGAGCACAGCGATATGCTGGCCCGCAACACACTTCACCCTCACACTGCTAGACCACGAAGCCCGTCCTTTAATCTGCTGGGCAGCGATCGGCACCACGACATGCTGCAGTCGATCGATACAGATGTGGGTCACCTCGAACATCGTCGAGCCACCCGGTTCGGCTCCCTCTGACGCCAACATGAAACGACGGTCGAAGAGGAAGTGGGATGGGCCTGCTGTGCTGCGCGAGTGCGTGCTGCCTGCGGGAGTTGCGTATTTTGTGACGGCGTGGGTGGCGATTTTGAGTAGGGAGTTTGAGGGAGCGTGTGGGAGGTCTGGGTGACGGGTTGGAGAGGAGGTATGTTTGGATTTGATCTCTTGGGTTTTACGTGTATAGTATATTCCTCTCCTTCGTGATATACGGATCTCGTACGTGTTGCTTGTCATTTTTGGTGTGCTTTGTTCGCAGTCCTCCCGATGGATTACAATGACTGAGGAAGAGAGGCCAGTCGTACATTTCAACCACATAGCCTTGGAACTAAATGAGTATTGCTGTCACTAATCGTACAATTCATGTGTGTTTCTCTGTTCGCGATGCAGTTTCATAAGTGCCTACGTACTCTAGGTAACTAAGATAACCCTATGCTACAGATTCCGATGCTGGTACGTTCCACGATGAAGGATAGAAAGTAGAAGGGAATATTAATTTATGCTGCATAGTAATCGCTCTACGACTACATCATACGATCCGAGTATATAAACCTACCATCGCCTGTGACGTAAACATAGGCAGTGCGTCCGTTTGCGTCCATAGTAGTCCCATACGGTCGCACCTGGCTCGCAGGGTCGACAACATGCTGCTGCTGTTGCTGCTGTGGTGCCTGCGTCCGCGAATGTAGCTCTGTTTGTTGCTGTGTTTGCGATTGCTCTTGAGCGTACGACTCGGTCTCCGCTGGAGACTGGATGGGCGCAGCCGGCTGCGTCTCATCTGTCCGCCCAGTATTCGAAGGGTATACGAAATGACTCTGCGGTGTTTGATGTGAATATTGGGGAGTCATAGGCGGGACATGAGACGATGGCCAAACATGGCGTTGGGTGGAATATCCGCCCACCATCGCATACGAGTTAGGTACAGCCGCAGGTGGTAGTGGTGGCGCGCTCTGGAAACCCGCCATCTGCGCGTTCCCGATAGCAGCAGCCGTTTGCTGCCTTTGAGGTTGGGGCGGGGCTTGGAATGCGGGGTAGTACGGATACATCGGTATAGTGCGTTGCTGTTCAGGTGTATGCTGATGGGTCGTCGCCCCAGAGCTCGGAGTATAATTACTTGGACCAGCCTGTTGGGAAATCGGACCTGTTAGTATAAGAGGAGACACATCTACGAGGCCCACCTGTACACTCAAGTACGTTGTTGCTGGGATCTGCGTCGCTGGAGGAGGAATGCGGTATGTTTGAGGACGAGCATATGGCGTGAACCGAGGGGACGCTTGGCGTGTCTGGTTCGGATAGGCAGGTGGGCATGGGCTAGACGTTGGAATCTGCCCAAGGGAGCTACTAGCGGGAGTACTCTCGACTTGGGCTTGAGCCATTTGTTCCCTATGTCTCCCTAATAAGTAACGCTTGTTTTCTATGGACAGTACACACAGCCACCTACATCTGTACAGCCATCCTCTGCCTTGTTTCTTCGGCGACATCACGATTCGTGGCGCTCTTATTACATGCGGGTGCTGCACTCGGAACGGAGACTGGACTAGAGGAAGCCTCGGCCTTTTTCCGTTGCTCGAGCGAAGACGCTAAAGCCGATTGAAGAAACTTATGCCTTTGTTGCTCTTTCTGCAGTGTGTCCATGAGCTCTTTGACTCTTTTTGTTAGTCCCGTCGCCTTGCTTTCCGCTTTCTTACATTTGGTGTTTGCGGCCGCAGCCTTGTTAGTACACTCCTCCAGTTCATGATGCATTCTCTCCACTTTTGACCATAGCTGATCCACCTCTCGCATCCGCTCGGCCTCATCCGCTGTCGGTGGCGAGAGGTACACTTTACAAATCGCTGGATATATCCTCTGCAGTAGCGAGGGTGAGATTCGGTCCATTGTCACCTTCGGGGGCGCTATGGACATAATGAGACTAGGTTTAGCGATATCCTAGACTTTACACATCCTAGAAAGACGTTACTCACAGTTTGTGATAGGTGTGCGGCATGAGGGGCAATCCGGAGCCATGTCTTCGTATTCGTCGTCCGAGTCATAATCATGGCCATGGTCCTTTTCCCATTGTTCGATATGCCTCTCAAGGCATACTGCGTGGAATAGATGCCCTGACACCATTCTTTATCAGCGCTTCCCATCCGGACAGAAATCCAGTCGACTTACCGCAGGGCACGCACACGACGTCTTTCGAATGTAATGAATCATAACAGATTGGACACTCCATCTGTTCGACAATATTGTCCGGGACGCCCTGTACCAGTCTCACGGACACCCGTGCGAGTGCAGAGCCAAGATGAATGTCGATGGGGGCAATGTCAAGGTGGGATCCGTCCTCCGTCACGAGCCCCCTTATATACTCCAAGCACAAGCGGATGCGGCCCTGCCACGAGGCAAGCACGCCTCCATCCCGGAGGGATGATAAGTCTTATTGGTCATACCGTATCGACGGTCCAAGCGTTGTAATTGCGGTCTTTCTGAGGACATCGCAATCCGCACATGCACAATGGTGCCAGTCCTTGTCAGATTGACGCTCGTGCCATCGGTTCCTCTCAAAGGCGGCCTTGGTCCTTCGGCGGCGCGGGCGACAACAAACACGATAGTATTCTGCAGCGTCAGGCGGTCTTCCCGAACAGACATCCTCGTCACATCGGTGCCTTTGTGTGCTAGCATGGATCTGCCGTGCACGTCGGTGCGGTATTATATCTATCAGAATATGGTTTAGAGTTCGCCAGACTGACGGAGCGAACCCGACCGACCTACCGACCGACCGGGTGATTGGCCGCTGCCGGCTGCAGACGCGTTGTTGAGGGTGGCAAGCCACGATCTGTATTTGGTACGAGACTGTGAGGAATTCTGCCCTGAATGATTGTCTAACTTTCAGCAAGGCAGTGATCAACGTTGAACAACCAGGAAAACAGCGTGTTCGATGCTGCTTCCCTTCATCCATATATTCCCGCTGGGTTGGAATGTCAATAGTGTTATGAGGAATTCATGATCATAGGAAGCAGATGTGGTCATACGATGATCACCTGGAAATCGCCACAGGGCCTCTTGAGTTCACGGGGCCTGATAAAAGAAGCCATTGCACGAACAATGAGCCTTGCTCAAACGAACTGAACAGGGCTGTCGCGATTAGAGCCTCACGCAGACCCCACGCTCAGTTAACCCCGCGTGTGGCTGGTCTTCATTCCATCTCCGTGTAGTCGTACAGGGTTCGTGTCCAATTGGAACATTCGACAAGAATACGTCATTCGACGGTGCCTGTAGTTGCGGCGATCTAGAACACCGAAAGATGAGGTCGAAATAGTCGAAATGAAAACCTATAGTCGATCGGAAGGGATGGTCAGCCACACTCTCGTGGTGTTTATGAGGAATGAAACTCTACCTAGCTTGCACTCCGACTTTAGGTTCGGTGATACCATAAGGAATGTCATAACGTACGTGCACAGGATTAATTGATATTCGGCCTAGGGTATAGATGATTGAGTACACTTTCACTATGAATTTCTGCCGTAAATAGTCAAAAGAGTGGTACAGCCATGATTGAATATGCTGTATCATAAATCAGTCGGGCGAGGGGGTGTGTGAACAGCTCACGGGTATCTGCATCCGAAACAATGTATCCATCCACAATCAACCTCTTCTTTCGTCTACTACCGCCTTCATCCAGCGCAGAACCAATGGTTCGAGCATATCCTCCCATCCAGGATCCTTATGAGCTACGACAACCGCATCAAACGTTAAAGGAGGCTCTTCCGACCTTGGAAATTTCTTCGCAGTCGGCGTGGGTGACGAAAGAGGCGTTGAACCATGTGCAGGCGTCAGGCTGCCGTTACCTGGCTGAACAGAAGGCGGCGAGGTTATCGGGATCTCGTACCGCAGCTTCAACGCTCTGGAAAACAAACTATGAGCGGAGGAAAGCTTCTGCGATAGATGCCATGGATACTCACGCCACCCATAGACGTAAGTTGTCTGTCCTCCGGAACGTCCACCCGTGCCTGGCCTTTTCCCGCTCCGTCTCGTCTTTGTCGAGCGATTGGGCCTCGAGGGTGGCAATATCGTGTATCGCGTCTCTGCTGATATATCCCCATGGCTTCCGTGATCTTCTTACGCCAGTATTATATGCAACGCATAAGATTTGGCCAGAAGAGAGTGCGTATAGAAGAGCCGATCGCTCCGCCGGTGCAGATGGAAGTAGAGAAGTGAGGGTTGCCGGTAGGAGCGCCTGAAGTAACGCGAGTAAACGACCTGTGAGAAGTAGTTCAGCTGCTTGTTAAGGGAATTTCGTAGTGAGTCTCATACCGTAAGGATCTCCCTCGAACGAAACTCGCTTCGCCCACTCTGGCAGATCGTCGTCTTCGACGCTGTCGGCTTCTGATATACTGCCGAGTTCCTCTGGTTCTTCGGTCTCCTCTGATACGACCATGGCCTTCATAGCGTCCAGCATTCCAGTAGAGACCACTCGCCGGTTCGACCGCTTGACCTGGGAGATCTCAGCAGCGCTCGCGCTGACCCTCCTGCCCTTGCCTCGTCGATCCCTTTCCGCCTTCTCACGTTCCCTCACCCATCCCCTTCTTCCATCTTTCCTTCCACCAAACAGCACATCATCCACAGCGTCCAAATATCTCACGATTGTCTCTCGCTCCTTCTCTAGATCGCTCCGCCGCACATCTTGCCGATACAACCACCCTCCGCCAAGCACGAGCCTCTCCTCCCATCTATCTCGCTTCTCCTCCTCACCCGGCGGCTGGTTCATATCGTAATCATCTTCGTCCTCCCATACGGGCACAGATACGTGCCTCCCGCCCACCTGCACGTAAGATATCGACACAGACCCCTCCACATCCGACATGGCAGGCGAGTTCGCCCTTGAGTGCAGCCCTCCAGAGCCCGAGCCAGACACAGACGCCTGCTCGCCATGATCGCTCTGCGCATCATATGCCTCATCCGAGAGAGGCAGCCGTGATGACTCCTCCATCCTTCGTAGCACACCTAACACCTCCAGCGCAGACCTCCTTATCCGCGTAAGAGGATCCGTGGCAAGATCGGGTTGTGACGCCTGCCGTCGTGGGATCGGCTGCCTCGAGGGCGTGACCTTCGATCGAAACTGTGGCTGCACAGGTGTCGCGCTGTCATCAGGCAGAGTGAGCAGGTAATTCCTCACCGACCGCACAGCATGCGTCGTCGTCCTCAGGACATCCAGTACATCCACATGTTCAGGGTCCTGAGTCTTCCCTCGAACATCGATGACGCTGAGTAGATCCTGAGGGGGCGCGCCGGTGCCCAGCCACCAGATCTGCTCGACGGCGGAGATGTCCTCGATGACGGACGGTCGGAGGTTCTCTGGGTCGATCTCATATGTCTTCACGTACGGTGAAAAGGTTGGGTGGACGATTTGAGGGACAACAGGGGATGGAGGGAGTTGGAAGTCATTGACTCCATTGAGCAGCGATTTCGTGCCTTTCGTGTCGAGGCCGCCCAGGGCTGGTACCATGTTCTTCATGGCTTTACCACTCGACGGACTACAGCATATCATTAGATTACGTTGAACCCGTAGCACAGTAGCACACGCACTTAGTCTCGGCAGCCAGACCCGTCTTTGTGAAATAATGCTGCAGGTGCTCGATGCTCCCTAGCGCCATGACACTCTCCCTCTTCGCTGCACTCCTACTGAACGGCTTCAAAGGCTTGTTAGCCTGATTCATGTTAGGGTAGAACGCGACCTGACGACGAGATTTCTTGGGGATCTCGTCCGAGACGGGGTCGTCTATCCCTTCTACTACCTCTTTAATGTCCTCCATGATGATATGACCGCAGCGGCGTGAGTAAATTGGCTAATGTAACGTGGATCCGAACTTTAAGCTTGCTCTATACTTGAGTTGGCATGAAGGTCGTCAGGAGAGGGACCTCGCTCCGAAAATGAGACGAGGAAGATGAGGGTTGCGGTCGAAAGTCGTGAAGACGTGTCTGAGAGCATGACTGGCTTGATCATCTGTGATCGGACGAGATTTACCTTTGCATCAGTTTATCAGCTTCCGAGAATTATCGCAATATCCGCGACCAAGCTCCTTCGGAATAATACCCATAATACATCTACCATCTTATGCTACAAGGCTTTTATGCACACGAGTTATACAGCACATTGAAGAAATTTTGCGAGGACAGAGGCGGTCTGGGGGACGTCATATAACCGATCAAAAATATACGTACACCTCGGCCCCGCCCCGCAAAACAATATTGAAGACGTACGTAAATCCGACCTTACAAATTCACCGATGGTCATCTTGGTAACCTCTCGCAATACCACTCCTCCCCTGCTCAAGCACACTCGGCGCGTCTTCACCCAGTCGTGTCTCGAGGCCACGATACGTCCTCGCCTGCAAGAATTGGGCTAGCAGAAGATATGTCAGCTCGTCATGTATCGAACGAGATTCAGTACTACTCACCGGCAGCGCTATCGGGCATAACACTCAAAGCGTTGTTCTGATTCCTAAGTACAAGAGCCGCAGGGTCTTGAGCAGCTTCGATGTCTTTACCCTTGTCTTCCGCGGCGACGCCGTATCGTTTCGCCTGGCGGTATTGTCCGGTAATTAACGAGAACGTCGGCCTGTCTTCGTCTTTGTCATCTTCATCTGCGGAGTGTTCGCGATCTCCATCTATAGCGTTCAGTTAGCCGGGGATTATTGGCATGCGAGTCGAAGAGAAGCTTACTCGTCTCAGTAGAGTCCTCCAATGCGAGTTTGCCAAAGTCCAATTCGTAGCGACCTGTCCATTGAGGTTCGTCTTGCAGTGCTATCTCTAACTCGTATGGTGTGATGATAGGTCGCAGAAACTCCTACACCGCGAACGACGTTGGTGAAATCGTCATCATGATCAATAGCATGGGCACGAACGTACCTTAGCTTCTACCAGACTATTCTCCGGACACGCAACGAGGACGAAGCACTCAATCTCCAGAAAGTTTCCCAGCTTCGCAGGGTTCAACTTCCCCACAGTGATAGTATAGCTTTTCTTGTGGTGTCGCGCCAGGAGTGATCGTAGCCTCGAGATCAGAGGTAGATACGATGCTGAGAGTCTGAGATGAGAGATCGCAAACGTGCACAGCATGAGAGGTTACTGTACCTACGCCGAGAGTCCCCACTAGTATGCCGAACACATCTGCGTCTCGTGCCCTCTGCACGACGGCGTACCGTCTCATAAGAAGTCTGTTGCTGCGTACGGATTCTAGTCTTGCTGTTTTCGTTTTTGGGTCGTATGAATACACCTGCGCGAAGAATATTAGATCATGTCTTTAGAGGTACTGATTTTATTTCTTACCTGACAGTGAGCGTTCGTCATCAGAAGGTTCGTCAACGTCAAACTTTCCCCGCCAACAAATAGGATGGTGTCAATTTCGACGTCAGTGGCCGTTGTTTGAGGTTGAGACGACGAGTCGGTGTGTGGTTTTGAATATAGCGGTATTTCGGGAGTCGAGATTTGACATGATGGTAAAGCTTCACTGAGTCCTTTGCGGATATCATCTGAGTTTCACGCCCTTTAGTGGTGCACTCGGATGCGAGAAGGATGATTCTGACTTGCAACGTGTGAATATCGCACGTCAGTGCGCAACAGTATTTGACGCGGCTGAGGATCCACTGTTTTGATGATGTCGGTTAACTGTGCAACACAGTCGTCGACATCAATAGATCGACGGCCAAAGACATAGATGACCGGTAAACGAGACGTCCTACGAAAAACAAATTAAAATCAGGGAGTGAACACATATCGGCACTGGTGGAGATACATACTGGCTCATGCATGCGTGTCCATAGTGAACCATGGCGTCTGCATCGACATGCTGGGCCGCAACCTCATCCACACAACAGCTACATTCAATAAAGATTCAGTCTCTGAAATCCAACATGCAGAATAATAGCCTGCCTGCCATATGATGTGTCCGCCAAGACATATAGATCCCTACCTGGACCTATCTTACTTTTGAGCAGGCGGAAGATAGGAACAGAGTCGTGGAGCAATTCGTCGGGGAACTGGAGCGCAATCTACAAAGGATTCAGCATCGGTTTTTATGTCGATGGCGGAAACTGTACCCTTTTGAAGTCCCCTGCGATTATCGCATCGGTCGTCCGTCGAATATCGTAGTACTCTTCGAACTCTTCGTTTGTCGAGAGCCGTGGAAAATCTTCGTCCTCCACTTCTATGACGCGGGTTATGGCCTCTTCTCCGGAGGCGTATATATTAGTCGTCGGGTCGGCCATGTCTTAAACTCGTTTCTAAAGATACGGTTTCTATTCAAAATCAGTATGATAGATTACTTTTTCGATGCACTGTGAGTTCAGATCATACCTTGACTAATCCTGAAGCAGGTACTGGTGAAAGCCCATAAATATTGATCGCAAGTATTTATCATCCTCTTTCCCGAATGGGAAGGTTATAAGCGCTCATAATCTTCTGAAAGCCTTGAGTTTCATGCGTGTATCGTTCCAAGGGTATGAACAGGTATTAGCTGCTATAGAGTAATTGGCTTGGATTTCTCCTCCAAGTCTCTTTGGGAAGAGCTCACAATATAAGACCAAGTAGCCAAACAAATGGTCAGATTTAATTTTATAACATTGCCGGATCAATCGGAGGGCCCTACGGTACTGCCGCCGCCGTCTCGGCGCGTCAGCGTCGGCGTCCGAGTCGTGCTCAATTGGCGCCGGATTTGGGAGACTCTTGCTCATCGTCCACCATGTCGTCCACCACCTCGCAAGGCGTCGTCGAGCGCGTCCAGAGCTGGGTCTCAGAAAACAAACGTGTAGTCATTGCTGGCGCCGTCGTTGCCACCGTCGCCATCGGTGGAGCAGCGTACTATGCCTCTAGCTCACGAGGTGGTGACGGGGACAGGGCTGAGCGGAAGAAGGACAAGAAGAGGGGTGGAAAGAGCTCGTCGAAGAAGAAGAAGAATGTGAGCGACACGGATGGGCCTCTGCTGGAGGAGATCTCGCCAAAGGTGGAGAATGAGGTGGACGGTGAGTGAGCGAATTCTTGATGACATGTGGTCGAATCTGACGGTAATAATTTGGCAGAGCTCGCCTTGACTTCGGAACAGATTCTTGTTTTGCCCACCGAGGTGAGGGGATATGGCTATGACGAAGTCAATGATAATAACAGCACAACAGGAGCGAAGCAAAGTAGCTGCATCCCTCAAGACCAAGGGCAATGGCGCGTACAGCAAGAAGCAATATGCCAAAGCAGCAGAGTACTACACGAAGGCCATCGAAGTCTCGCCAAAACCCGAACCGACGTATTTCAGTAACAGGGCAGCATGTGCGTTCTGCTTCTGCGCCGTCTTTCTCTGAAAGTTGCTCATACAACTCTAATAATTAGGTTATATGAACATGCAGGAGCCTCAGTACGAGAAGGTCGTCGCAGACTGTGATGCTGCCCTGGCATTGGACAAAAAGTATATCAAAGCTCTGAACCGCCGAGCGACTGCCCTTGAAGCGTTGGAAAGATTCGAGGAATCAAGTAGAGGTGCGTACCATCTTAGTTTCACGTAAACTCAACTCACCTCGCGTCTAGACTTCACCGCCGTCACTATTCTGGAGAAGTTCCAAAACGAAGCCTCGAGCGCCGCCGTGGAACGAGTCCTGAAGAAGCTCGCGACCCAAAAAGCTCAAGCCATCCTTGCCACGCGCGAACCACGTATCCCTGGACACTCCTTCACATCTGCGTACTTTGGTGCCTTCCGAGACAGTGAGTCTAGTAAGATTGCATTTCAGAAACCACGGACCCTAAAGCGTTTCTAGGACCACTACCGGAGCTTCCTGAAAACCCATCGACGGGCGATAACACACTCATACTCGCTCTCAAGGCGCTCAAGGCGCAGGACTACACTCACGCTCTCACACTGGTGAACGAGGCGATCGAGCAGGGTATTTCATGGGATCTCGGTAAAGCCGAGGCATTCAACCTGCGAGGAACTTTCCAGTGAGTTAAAGCATACGTGCAACAGATTCCTAACTCTCAACACGACTGCCATAGATTCCTCCTGGGCAACAGCACAGCTGCTAAGGACGACTTCCTCGCATCAGTAGAGCTCGTGCCGTCATTGACACAATCCTGGGTGAAGCTCGCGAGCGTGTACATGGAGCTGAGCGACCCCGCGCAGACTTTTGAGTCTTTCGAGAAGGCTATCGCGCAGAACAAGGATGACCCTGACATTTTCTACCATCGCGGTCAAGGTGCGTTCGAATACGTCATATGCGTCTGCTGCACAGTCCACTGAGAAATACCGTTATTTTTCAGTTCTGTTCATCATGGGAGAATTCCAGCGCGCGGCAGACGACTACCAGAAATCCACGGAGCTCGACGGCACTTTCGTGTTCAGCCATATTCAGCTGGCTGTCGCTCAGTACAAGCTTGGCGATATTGGCAAGAGTATGGCGACGTTCAGGAAGACGCTGAGGGAGTTCCCGCAGAGGAGTGAACCGCAGAATTACTAGTGAGTTCTCGACTTAGACTTGTGGGCTTTGACGAGTGTTGGTTGCTGATGAGTATGTAGTGGTGAGCTGTTGCTTGACCAAGGACGATTCCAGGAGGCTATCGAGAAGTTTGAACGTGCCATTGAGTTGGAGAACGAAAAGTACGCAGTGACCAACTCTTCCATATCTTACCCAGCGAATTAACCTATATTCATAACACCACAGACCCCCTCCCGCCAACGTCCTCCCCCTAGTCAACAAAGGCCTCGCCCTCTTCCAATTCAAGCAAGACATCAGCGCCGCCGAACAGTGCTGCCAAGAGGCGCTGAGGATAGACCCCGAGTCCGACGCGGCCGTCGCTACGCTCGCACAGCTCAGCTTGCAGCAGGGCAAGGTCGACCTGGCGATTGAGATGCTCGATCGACAGGCTGAGCTCGCGAGGACTGAGCCGGAGTTGGTTGGCGCGCTTACGTATAAATATGTCAGTATTCTCCTTTGTTCTCTACTCTCCCCTGCTTTGTGCGCGAAGAGACTGACTTGGAATGTAGGCGTCGACGAACCAGATCCAGTTCGTGAAGAATTACCCGGAGATGGCGAGCCAGCTCGGTCCTATGGCTCGTGCGTTTGCAGGCTAGGCTCGTAGTTTGTGCTTAGTATATTACACACATATTCTGATTCGTCTTTCCTCTCATCAACCCTTTGTGTTCGGACATTTTATTGTCGTACGTCGTCTGCACCGCTTACTTGGTGCAGAAGTAAACCCGTACATGTTACACATCCTAGTGTATTTATCGTGCTTCATTGTCGTAATCACTGCTTTCGGTCGAGCAATCAAAAGTACCCCCGTTCGTTACTAATGCGAGTATGTTACGGTACGCTGAATATGGTACACTGTGCGGGCTACGTGGGGTATTTCGAGGTACAAGGTATATGGAGACAGGTTCTCGAGCCTGCATAAGGACAGCTTTGAAGGTGGTATGCGACATCTGCTAGAAATGGCTGTCTGGATCGTCGTGAAGCTTCGCCTGCGAGAAATCTACAACTGTCAGTCGGCCACTTCGTCCCTCTAGCAGCAGCTTGTCTCTCTGCCATTTACCAGGCCCGTCATGGTCTGGAGGAATCCACAGAATCCTGCGGCCGAGATCATCCAAGATCCAGCTGGTGTTATGGTCTACTATTTTCCTACAGGGCTTTTCTGGACTAGGGCCGGGTTGGCAATCTTCGCGAGTACTACCAACGCTGTCGTACGAATGGTGGTTATCCACGAGTCCGGGTGTCCTACAGTTAACATCTTCATCTACGAATTCCAACTTTCGACAAGAGCCAGCAAACAACGTGTAATCCCATAAGATAGCTTTGAACTGGTGATCGTTCTCGTCTTGAAGTAAGAGAGTGGTGCTTCCCTGAGAATCGCGTGTATGACGGAAGTTCGTCGCATGATGAGGTATCTCTCCACGAGCAGTCATCACCACTCGGAGCAGGTGCTCAGCAGTAGCAACGTGTTGTACCGTCCAACAATCGATCCTCGTCCTGTAGGAACCCTTCTTCGAGCTGGACGACCTTGAACGTACGGTGGCGTAGTGAAAGAAGCCACAAAGACCATCGTGACCCCATGGTGTGATACTCGTTGAGTCGATCTTCTCGAAGCTACCGAGGTCAGGCATCGACCATCTAGCAACTTCCCTCCCGATAAAATCCCAAATTTTGCCTTCCCCGGTGGATTCAATAGAAGCGACGTACTCATTGCCGGGAAGGACAGCTGCGGCTCTGTAGCGTCGCCGGTGGCCAGTTGTTGAGTGATTCGAGAGCGGTGGTAGTATGCAACGACACGAAGCATTGCCCGTGTCCCACACGCTAATTGTTCCATCAAGCGAGAGGGACGTTACGAATGAACCATCGATGGAGAAATGGGCGGATTCAATTGCCTGTGAGTGACAACCTGCGTGCACGTCAGAGGAACTCTGATGGATGGTGCATTCGGCCTCCCAGATCCTGATGGTCTTGTCCCTGGAGCCCGACGCGATGAACTTTCCATCTGGCGAGGAAGCCACAGAGACGACGTCGTCGATATGCCCTTGGAAAGTCGTAACGTGACGCCGCGATGACTGGTTGTAGTAAAGGGTGTAGATGTTACGTGAAGATGCGACAACGTAAACCTTAGCGGGCAATACTCGAAGAGAGTGCATGGACGTGTATTCCGTCGATATGCTGTGGACCAGAGCGCCGGATTTGATGTTATAGACGACAAGTGAGCCTGTCTTTGTGCTCAAAGCGATCGATGAACCATCATCGGAGGACGCCACCGTTGGAGATTGTATGTGGATGGATTGGGGATATGTGAAAATGCGAATACGTCGAGGACTTTCCGCGCTCAGATTGCATAGCTCAGCATGTGAGTTCTGAGCGATCGCGATAGTCCGTTTCGTGCCTCTTTTCAGCCAACATAGAGGTTTGCAACCCGAGGACTGTCCAAAGGCTGGTGCGAGGAGTTCGAAGGTCCGGAGACATCGGCAAGCTTTGACGTCCCATAGCCTTACAGTACCTTCGCCGGTCTTGGAGAGCAAAAGGTGCTTTAGAATGGGATGGAATTCGACGAGCTGCAGGGAGGCGTCGTTATGCAGAAGTTCCGTGACTATGGCACCCGTTCGCACATCCCATACCCTGAGATGGTCGTTGGACGCAGTGGCGATAAGACTGTCGTCGGCGGAGAAACTAAGGGATTGGATGGTACCGGGAGAGTTCAAGTCCATCATGTTCTGTCCAGTAGCAGAGCGAAAGATACGGCACACGGTATTTCCACCAGCAGCAAGCATATTTCCGTTGCGAGAATATCCCAATGCGTGCGCGACGGTAGGTATCTGTATTGTCCGGAGCGACCTGCTCCAGGACGCCACGATCCCTATCTCGACTTTGGCTTCGGGAAAGGAACCGACGGCATGCCTCTTCTTCAGCAGAGAGTTCATGGGAGCAAAAGGCAAAGCGGAGTGATAGATGTGGGCCACGGAAAGACTGATGATGTCGAAAGCGTATAGGACAAACTTTTGGCCATCAATAATCCAATCGAGCAGGACTCTATACTTTGTATCACACTGTCAGGTGAAACAGTCAGCTTAGCCGTGTGAAACGTAAAGGAAGCACGGCTTACTGTAGACATCCATGCTCGCATATTACTCAGAGACTCCACCGCCCTTCCGAGTTCTTGTAGGAGGCCGAGAGCCTCAAACCACTGTAGCTGCTGGTTCGGGAGGAAGTGAAAGAGAAGTGGCGCTATGATAGGTAGGTGTTGTTCTCGCTGTACATCTGAAAGCAGATGGTCCGCCCAGTACCGACAGCAGTATCTTGTAGCGTCATCTACGAGCTTATCACGTACGGCAACATCGATACTTTCGTTCATAGTGTATCTTGGCAGATTGCAGACATTCTTCTTCAATCGTTGCCGCAGGATCTTCAGACATCGTTGACCTATTGCAAAGTGGTGGTCGTCTCGGTTAATCAAAAACCTTGGATCTTTGCACCGCGAGGGATCGGTGAGGAAGTCCGGGAAAGACTGATGATGAAAGCAGACGGGTAAGCTCCAATCATCCGGAACGACCAAGAGGGAACGAAGCGAGCTGAGAATGATCCGTATGTCCGAGGCACGAGGAACTCCTAACAATTTTGCGATCGTGCTGGGAAGCAGAGCATCATTTGTAATGGCCAGTAGACCGAGGGTAGATCGAAGCTTTTCTAGGAATTCATCGTCGTGACGTGGTGCCGCCCCATCGAGAATGTTGAAATATAGGTCGTCAATCCCAAAGCTTCCTTCGTATTTTGAATCACCGGCATTGTCGAGGACCTTCTGCAGCTGATCCCGTGGATCATGGTATGTGCTTTCGATGAACTTGACGACTGTGGATGCAAATATAAAAAGGCCGGCAGCCTTCTTCGTCAGACCATCCAGGGCGGAATCCTTGGGCCAGTTGGAAGGGATATTCGAACCATAGCCGCGACGTCGGTCTTCTGCTATCTTCGTGAGTTTATTCTGCAGAAACAACCTTATATCTGCGTTCACTGATGTTGCGTCGATCTCATGCAGAATCATGACGTCTGTAATGGGTTTCAGCTGAGGAAGACGGAATCCCGCGAGAATGTGGGGTTCTGGACGGCCAGTGATGAGGAACCTGATCGAAGGCACGCGCACGATAGAGCTGGCAAGCAAGTCCAAAATAATCGACGTGGTATTCGGGTCTCGGCATTCGTCAAGAGCGTCAATGAGGACAACTGTTGTCATCCCAGAAGACTGAGCTGGGCCGATGATAAGCTCTTCTAGTTGGTTGTTCAGAGACGATCGAGCAATGTCGGGATTTGATTCTAGGGTGCGTAGGAGTGCTCTCCTGTATTGAGTAGAATCCGTGGTATTCGCCAACGCTAGCTGAAAGGCAAGAGTGGGGAAGATCATCTTTAGGTCGCTTTGTTGTTGAGAGTCTCGTGAACAAAAGAAGCTAGCCCCGAGTTCTCCGAGTACTGAGAGCCTCTCCGCGACGCTTTGTGCGATCGTAGTCTTCCCACTGCCTGCATGCCCATTCAACCAGTACACTTGGTGCGCGTCTGGATCCTTGGCCCAACGCTGTATGGAGGACAATACTTCTACCCGTGTGCCAGCAAGACAGCGCGAACGATGGTTCGAAGCATCGAATCCTGCGTCTTTCGCACGAGTCAGCTTGTCCAGGGCATTCCGCTCGTCTGGAAAAGACTGGCAGTTAGCACAGGTTGTGAAGAACTAAGTAACCCGAGAAGCTCACCGTAACCCTATCATGATCCAAGCGTACGTGATCAGAGCAAACCCATGTAATATACGCAACACACGTACAATTTGCTCGAAAGCAAGCCTATGCAAATCCTGAGTGATACAGACCTGACACTCAAATCAATACCATACAATTTCCCATGTAGTTTATCTGGACTATACCTGATAATCGCACAAGATTTGCTCCACGTTGTCGATGTATTCTCGTATAACTGCTGCATTTTGAGCGGATTTGACAAACCGCTCCATCAAATTCTGGTGCACAAGCGGGTCAAGTCCTTGCTTCACGGTGTCGAGATCCCTTTAGAGACAATGTCAGCCTTTCCAGGATCAAGAAACTTGGAGGCCTGTCATGTAAAGCACCTTGTCAGCTGAGTGTGGATCTCATCCTCTCCGTCCCAGTCTGTTCTCTTAGTCAGTTCAGAGACTTTCTTGACCCGTCGCAGCAGCATCTGCATAGCAGCAGTATTATCTCCAACTTCCTATCGCGTATATCGATAAGCCGAACGTATGCACCATTTCCAGGAGAGATGGACTTGCCTCAACGTTCTTGAGAATAAACTCCAAACCACTCACTACGCTCTTGAGAGGTCCAAATCCATCGGACACCTCATTAACTACTCGCAGTACAACTTTAAGAGTAGCTATCGCAGTTTCGCCCGCATTGCCTTCCTTTGGGCTGATGGCCTGTTGACCAGTGCGACCATCAGATGAGCCAGAGCGGTGTCGCCTCCAGCGAAACATGCCCATAATTCACGGTGGTATCTGGACGGCGAAAAGTGGGCACGAGACTGCAGGCGTGGGCGTGCACGCCGCCACCGTCATATACGGGATAGCTTGATGAAGATGCTCCTCCGAGGCCTGGGAAATAATTACGGGTCAGAACAAGGGAATTTCTGATGGCTGAGGCAATACCGACGTGAACAGATCCCGGTCTTCGGAGCTGACTGGGTATGGATATCGAGCTCAGTTGATAATCTTCTGTGGACAGCAACATCCGAGTTCTTGCATTAAACTCGTCACCACAGGCACCCTGTCTATCGAAGATGCAAACAATCCTGTTGGGAACAGACGCATCGAGCATATATCAGAACCAGTCACCAGAAACTTGATGAGATGGGGAGCTGTAGGAGACTCACGCGCAGAGTCCACTTCACTAAGTATTGTGCCAGGGTTCGGCAGTGCACAATGAATCTGAATGACGATGTATCGCAAGGGAACAAGATGCCTGCTTTTCTAAGGCAAATGGATAGAGGCCATCCTGCACTGCATGCATCGCCTCTCTATAAGTAGTCAACTTATGGAAGATTATGCTTCTGCTGCGACAATGAGCTAATCGGGCGTCCGGGCGTCCTAGGAATACCGCTAGCTGCGTGGACACGGCATACACGAACGAACCACGCGGACAATGAGTGCTGTTGTCCTTTTGCCTACCTAAAACGAACTTCTCCGGTTATCCATCTAACTCTAAAGAACAACTGACACCAACTTACCATCGACAGATACGCGCCAACGAAGGAGACGAGCATGATCTCATACTCATCATTCCAACGGTGATCTCTTCATATTCGAGGTATAGTTGGACAATAGGATCTTGTACATGTTCAATACTACTGTGCACCTCTCAAGTGTGCTACTAGTAGTGTGTCCAACCTGTACGGGGGAAGCGTAAGTCTTTTATACGCGATACTGGCAGCACCCACCTAGCAAGCATGCCTATATACTTGATGCCACTAGTCAATCGAGTAATGATAAAAAGGAAAACGAGCGAAACTATCGAGAGCACATGCCATATGTTGGTGAAAGTTCGAGTTCAAGTTGTATGCGCTCAGGCAAACCGACAGATCTGAGATCAAATCTGAAGATCGGTCGTGACAGATCTAGAGCAAAGTTGAGTCGTTGAACAACACCTCTCGCACATAAGTATGGTATGGGTATGTTGAATACAATCAGAATTCTATCCAATGAGCATACATACACGAACTATTGGTACACAAGTAGACTTTTCCTCTTATGAACTTAATTACCAACGAGCCCAAGAGCCTCACGACGA
The DNA here is from genome assembly GCA_037042295.1 of Irpex sp. Y119-03. Lineage (NCBI taxonomy): Eukaryota > Fungi > Basidiomycota > Agaricomycetes > Polyporales > Irpicaceae > Irpex > Irpex sp. Y119-03. The sequence goes on from JAXQKB010000046.1 coordinate 160,280, forward strand.
GACTTGCTCGTGGGGTCAAAGTACGGCTTCTCGCCCTGTTACGCAGGTTAACTCAGCGATTGATAAGTACGAAGAAAGTGGAGGGCACGCACGAGAGAGACGACACGGTCACCGACACGCTTGGCCTTGCCGTAGTCGAACGTAGCGGTGTGGTAGTTCGACCGGTTATCCCAGATGGCAATCGAGTTCTACACGTCACATTGTGAGCTTGGTCCACATCACAAACGCAACCAAAAATAGACTGGTACTGACCTTCTCCCACTTGAACCTCACCTGGAGGTCATGGTTAAGCTGAATGAGGTTGAAAAGATGCTTCAAGATAGTATCGCTCTCGTCCTTGGTAACGCCAACGATGCGCTTCGTAAAGTTCGGGTTAACGAACACCGACTTCCAGCCGGTGACGGGGTTGGTGCGGATGACGGGGTGGACGGCCTCGAGGTGGTCGCCGACATTGCCGGGGGAGCCGCGGGGGCCCTCGCGAAGCTTGTTGCCGAGGGCTTTGGCGATGGGGTGGAAGAAGCGGGCTTCGTGGACGGCTTCGAGGGTCTCGAGGTATTTGGCGAAGGAGGGGGAGAGGCGGTCGTAGACTTCGTAGCCACTATGAAATAGTTGGGACATGAGCGGGAGTATGTTAAGGAGTGTAAGGTGTGAGGGACTTACGAAGCCCAGAGAGTGTCACCACCGGTAGATTGGCCGTTGAAGGAGGGGAGAGTGTGGACCTTGAGGATGGCGTAGTCAGAAGGAACAGGCTCAAAGGTGATGTCGGCGTGCCAGTTAGCGCTGCAGAGGAGCGTCGGTGAGTTTTGTAGATGGTTGAGACGAGAGATTCCACTCACGCAGCGAGCTTAGTTCTATCAGAGCTCGGTGTAGTATAGTCACGGCTCCTCTCCGAAGAGATAACACTGATCTCGTCGCCAAGCTCAGAAGACTCCTCCGTGACCGGGTGGATATGCAACTTGGACGACTCAGGCTTGCCAGTCAACTCGCCGAGCTTAGTACCAAGAAGCTTCTGCTCCTCGATAGTCAAGTTCTGGTCGCGGAAGAAGACGACACCACGCTCGGAAACTGAATGTCGAACTTATTGTTAGATTGACGATCATGAAAGTATCTGATAAGACATACCGAGGATAGCAAGGTCCCGAATGAGCTCATCAGAGTCGGGTGCCTTGAGAAGGTCGGCGATCTGAACACCACGAGCGAACTCGGTACCGATCAAAGGCGTCGCATCGATCTTCTCGAACTTGTCGAGAGACTTGCCGAGCTTGAGGGGAGCAGGTGCTCCTGTAAGCTTCAAAGCAGCGAGCTTCTCTTCGACCTTGTCGGTCTCGGGGACGACGACGTGAGCCCTGGTGGAAATCTGGGACATTATGATGGGTTAGGGAGGGTGGAAGGCAAGTGAGTATCGCCGTGGGGAAACTCTCCAACGCCTTCTTCATGACTTTATACTACCTTGTCTTCCAGATGTATTCATGATTGCGCAAGGATACAGTCAGACAATTTGGCAGTGGCGATTAGCTGCAAGTCTCACACTAGGCCAAGGCACCACACCAGCAGTCTCGTTTGACATGATAACCAGTGCATTTAGGTATGCATAGCGGCTGGTTGGCCCTGATACAGTACCTGGGAGAAGCAATGAACCTGGTTTACAAGAAAGAAGATGTATTGCGCAATGTCGCGACAGAGTCTACAATATATGTCATGAGCGCTGCGGCAATGGTCTAGAGATTGAGATCTGCACACCTGACATTCGCCGTCAAGTTTGAGGTGGGTATGCCGCAAACGGGAAGACAGGTTGATAAGATGTGTTGCACTATCTAAATCGGCCGACTGCTATTCGCCAGGGGGAGTGACCCGTCAGGTAAATCGAGATACACTGGTATCAGCGATTCTGGTGTCTCACTACTAGACCGCCGCTGTCCCGCCTTTCTTTGCCTTCTCGCCCATGACGTCGGAATATACTCGTAGGCAGTTGTATTAACGCAACAGCACGCCATTGCATTTGTAACCGGTTACGGCTACAGACAAAAAACCTAGTGAGTATACACACTTACACGTTGCGTGCAGAGAACGCATTTCAGCACTCTCGCGCCGAGTCAATCATGTCCGAGTGGGCCTGGGTGGTGGTCGCTAGATAAGATGATAGTTGCGCAACATCCTAGTCGAAAGTTGAAACCACGTCCAAGTCCGAGGCGCCTGCCGCGGTTTACATGGGCGTTTAGATCACATGCAAATACAATCACATGCTTGAGGCGACCCACGTGGTAGTGACGTCGTCGCCTGCGCGCAATGATCAGGTTCGACTCGGAGGTCGGTAGCTACACGACCAGGTTCAGAAGACTCTTATACCTGAACAACGACGTTTTCAGAGGCATGCAGAATCCAAAGGAAGAAATTGTAGAAGTGGTCAGTCTGGTCACGGCAGCAGTCAACCCAGAGGTCCAGAAAGCAGCGGTTGCACGGTGAGTTACCCATGATGTCCATCAAGTACGCGGCAGGTATTGAAGTCGTTCTACTAGATACTACGCCCCGGATGTGGCCTTCAAACATCCCTTGTGTGAGGTACACTCTGGACCAGGCTCTCGAGATCAACTCCTAGGCATACTGCAGTGAGTGCCTTCACTGGCAGCTCGATTTCGCGGCGTTCAGTAACGAGCAACGCATTGTCTGACTTTGTTCGCAGATGGTACCGCGTCCTATCACCCACAATCAAAATAAACACCCATCAAGTCACATACGACGAAGAGAAAGCCCAAGTCTTCATAGACGTCTCACAAGAGTTTCACATCCGGTGGTCGCCTTTGCGCGTCGCTCCCGCACGGTACGCTCCCCCTCCTCCCTTAAACTCCCTCACACCCGAGCCCTCATACTCATCTTCATTACCATATGTAGACTACTAGTGCACCTCACCCTCAGACCAAGCGACGACGACCCGAACCTGCTCGTCATCTCCCGTCACGAAGATTTCTACCACCCAGAGGACTTCGCGGCGCTCCTCGTCCCACCTCTGATCCCGCTTGTCCGTGGGTTGCTAAGAGTAGGCACACTCGCGAGTAATGTGAATGCGCGGGTTTTTAGTTTACTAGGTGAGTCTATCCAAGGAAACTGGATATGCTCAATTATTGCGTGTTGACTTCTCTCCTCAGGCTACTGGACAACTACAAAGCCAACAGTCTGACCTGTCTACGAGCGTCGCTGATGACGCGTGGACAATGGTCTGACGGTTGTGTACGTTATTTAATAGATGGGCTTGTATATTTGTGGACTTTGCGAATCACCGATGCTTCCGCACCGTGACACATGTATTTAACTACTATTTGGATGCTCGGTATCTCTCTTCCAACGTCAAGAATTACATACGAATAGATAGTATACAGTATACAAACAACTCTCACAAAATGTCCGAGAGTTACTGATCTAAATTAAGGGACATGAAAGGTATGTATACCCTCTCACTCGTATTGCGGGTGGACACCCCATCCTTGCATGATGAAGAACAGCCTGCACCAAACACGTCAGCCTAACTAGTCACACACGCAGAGCACGAGAACGCACCATTTCACCCGGTCGATCCTAAACAGATGGAACAGCACAAGCCAAATCGCTACAAAGCAACATCAGCGGACTGCTTGCCAAAGGGAGAGACGGGAGACGTACTCAGTTCCATGTACGTGAAGAACCCCAAGGCACCGCCCTTCGCGCCACGCTTCACGAAGCGCACGACGTCCACCCAGAGCTTCATGTCTCTAGGTGTGGGCCGTGCGTCTTTGTCCATGAGGAAGGTCATGAGTATGCGTGCGTAGATTCCGATGTGGCTGAGGAGCATTGTGAGATGAGAATTTGAGAGAAGCGGTGAAGGTCGAGAGGGGACTTACAAGTGGCCGCTGCGAGATGGAAGGAAATCTAAGTGAGTGATTAATTAAGATGGTGGAAAGCCTAAGTGCTTACACGGTGCCTACATGAAACGACGAACAAGTCAGCCTACTCCTCATGATCATTCCAAAATAATGAGACAGCGTACCGATTGCGTTCATATAGGACGAGTTTGTCATGAGGATGGACCAATCTTCAGTTGCGAAGTTTTGCAGGTACAGGTTCGGACGCTGCATCCAGACCCCGGCACTCAGTTCCGCATGTTCTGTATAGATGTATGGCGGACAACACACCTCGTAACCCTCAGGGAACAAATCAGCCGGTAAGAAGTCGATGTCCGGCTTGTGGAAGCCAGTGGCCATGACCACGATGTCAGCGTCGAACTACAAAGGCGATACAATACTTATGAGATTCCTTTCCGAATACGAGGAGGATAGTGGGGTCACGTACCTCCTTTACCTCGCCTTCATCACCAGGCTTCGAACCGCGCTGTCGTACGTTGACACGAACTCCGCGAGACGTCAACCGTTCGGTATCACCGCGAATGTAGTCGCATTTACCGTTGCGGACGTGACCGAGGAATTCGTCGTTGACGACCTATGCATACGAGTTGGTGCATGCTACCAGGTGAAGAAGACATATCAGCTTACGGGTGTGCCTTCGAAGAGTCCAAGATGAGCAGGCGTAAGGTCCTCAACGCCCCGGTAGTTATACCAAGTGATGAACTTCTCCCATAAGAAACTGCCGAACTTGTCAGCACGACGACACAGATGTATTGTGCGAAACAGGTACATACCTGAGTGGCATCTCCCTCCCAAACGGCTGAGCAGAGACCAACGTATCGACGACAATGTTCCTCGGGATAATCCACTACACATCACCACAATCAGCATTTCATTTCCTCAAAATGCAACCGAAAGCATATTGCTGACTTTATCTTGACGGGCCAGCACCACCGTCTTTTTGGCACCCTTCGCTAAAGCAGTCTCGACGGCCTCGACGGCGCTCGCGCCGCTCCCGATCACGACGATCGTCTTGCCCTTGAAGTCGGGTGCATCGTCGTGGTCTAAGCCTGAAGAGTGAATAATAGGGCCTTTGAATACGTCTTCGTCGTTGTCGTCCTGCTCGGGATCCTGATGGTCGGGCTGTCGAGGGAGCTTTTTTCCCTCTCCAGTGGGCGAAGAGGTTTCGCCCTTGACTTGCTTGTGGACCTCCTCCTTGGCGACATCGTCCACGGGCTTCTGAACGTCTTCGCTGATGCCGTATGCCTCGTCCGGCTTCGGGAACCCCTGATCCTTCTTGTTCACCTGGTCGCGGCCAAGTTCACACTCGTTCGTCTGGGGCTTGTTCTGGTCCCAGACGCCGTTTCCGGAAAGATTGAGGTTGTCTTGTGTAGGGCTATCCCCTGGAGACTCAGCGGTGCCATTGGTGTTCGCCTTGGGCTTCTCATCCTTCTCGGCCTCCTCTTCCTGCTTATGCTTCTTTTCGTCCTTCCAGCCAGGCATGCCCTTCATCTTGACCATATTGGGTTCGCCACATGTACCGACTGTGACGATGACCGCATCGAACTCTCCGTCTTCTCCGTCGTTGACGATCCACTTGCTTTGCGTGTTATTGCGCTCCGTGTTGGACGGTTTTCCGGAGCCTTCTGCTCGCTTTATCGATGTTACTGGGGTGTTGTATCGTGTACGCTGGTGAAGAGCATATTCTTTGTGGATTCGGCTTATTTCTATAGTATACAGCCAGTTCGATTGCGAAGTTCGGCACATACAAGTAGTTCACTCACCTCCGAGAATCTCGTCGCGCTGCGGGAAGCCACGCTTCCAGAGAAGTGCTGGGTGGAACCTATACAACAAGGAGTTGAGCTGAAGGCCTGATGCTTTGTTGACTGAAGCCCAGATGCCGCCTGATAGAAGAGAATGTTCATTGACATCCGTGAATGCATAAATTCTAGCGACTTACCAACGTGATCGCTTTTTTCATAAATTACAATGTCAAAGCCGTGCGCAGCTGCATGTGATGCAGACGATATCCCGGTTAAACCAGCACCAACAACGGCAATTCGTCCTCTGTACTTGACGGATTTGTTTGGCTTAGGAGTCGGCTGTAAAGCACAACAGTTAGAACCCTCAGTCGGTCGGGTCCCATAAGTTGTATGGTCTTACCGGCTTAAATATCAGCACAATTATATGCTCTAAGAACACGTAGAGCGTGTTCAATGTCCAAATGAAGAGCCTTTTCGGCAGCTCTACAACAAAGAACGTGAAGACGGTGAAAGGCAGGAACGCGAGTGTCTGCAAGGACGGCAGTGCCGTCTGCACCGTGACGGACGCTTTCATGTTGTCGAGATAGTCGTGGTCGGGAGATGAAGAACATGGCCATTTTATTTCTTCGCTTTTATACGTCGAGTTTAACAGTGATGCCAGTGGTCGTCGACGATGACGTCCACGACACCACTTCAGTAACTCAAAAGCCCAGACAGTTTCGCATGTGATTGTCCCCCGATCATGGCGCTAAATGCATGGGAGCACGTGGGGATTTAGGGCAGCCATTTCACGCCTTGCTCGTGGCAACGCTGAACTGTTGATTTGCTCTCTACCATTCCTGTTTCATTTCAGCGTCGACAACTTTGCCATGTCTGATGTGACTCAACAGTCTCGTACAGCTGGTCGAAAACGTCGAAGAGCTAAGGATGAGTTACGGCAATACCCCAATTTATGGCTGAGCGATGGAAACGTCGTTCTTTCCGCGAAAGACGACCATGGAATCACTTGGGGCTTTAAGTGCCACAGATCAATTCTCTCCAGGCACTCAGAGATATTCAAAGGCATGTTTACTGTGAATCAGCCGGAAGATGCAGAGATGCACGAGGGTTTGCCCTTAGTAGCTCTGACAGACCGGTACGACGATCTCAGAGGCTTGTTGCACATGCTCTATGACCCTGTTGGGTATGGCCACGTACAAACTTTCGAACTCAACACTGGGACTAAGCATATGTTTGACTTATAGATTTCTCCCAAAACCTCCAGATACGGCTGATGTTGAGCCCTGTAGCGCAGAGAAGCTGCGGCAGATCAGCGGACCCCTACTCATGGCGCACAAGTACAATTTCGAACTGCTTCAGGAAAACTTAATTGATGTACTTCAATCCCACTGGCCAACGGATTTGGCGTCATGGGACAAGGTTTCCGAGAAGATGAGGCAGTTGCAGGATAAGGACAAGGGCTCGTTAGCGAATCCTGGTGCGTTCTACTATAAATGTCATCTACCGCGACTGCAAACTGATAAATCCCTCAGCGTCCGTAATCGCACTTTCCAGTATAGCTGACTTAAAGTACATCCTGGGAGCAGCTTATTACGACCTTCACACACGCATGCGAACCCCAAGAATAGACTACAGGGAGCCTTATGACGTCTCACAGGTCACCAATCTCTTGAGACCCTTTCGTCCGGAGCATCATGTGCTATTCACACAAGGGTGTAACCACCTTCGGAAGGCGGTTGTGGAGGTCCTACGCCGAGGGCTTCCTGATCAGACCCTCTCATGCGACTCGGACGCGTGTAACGAACACATAGAAGCTTGGCTCAACGAGCAATTCCTTGAACACATTGCCACCGACATATTCCTTTTTGACCCTCTGTATGCCTTACAGATTATGCAGCAATCTGCGGAAGCCCTTGAAAAGCTGGCAACATCCCCCATATGTCTCGGATGTCGGCAAGAGCTACCAACGCTTGTCAATGCCTGCCGGCGTTTCATCTGGAACCAGTTGCCTTTTTTCTTCGGTGGTAATCCTGAAGATTGGGAGTATGGAGCTGTGGATTATGACACCTTTGTGTAAGTGACGTGTAATGATTCTCGTTTTCGCAGTATAAGAGATAACTAAACCGGTTTATGCCAGCGAATGGGCCTCTTAATGCGAGCATGTAACGGAGTTTAGCTACGTGTTTTTATCTTGTTTATCTGTGCAGTTACCCCACGTCCCGAGGATAGTCTTGTCGGAAGGTCTGTGTCTCATGTCAACAAACAACGTGAGATGATATTGCCGGTATAAGGAGTCACTGCCAGTGGAGGCGAAAAAACACTTGAGAGGGACACAGTCCGGGTCCGCTCAACATGCGGAGAAGCAGAAAGAATCTGAGCTGCGATAGAGGACTGGTGTGTGTATTCGACTTTCAACGTCAGACCTTGCATCTCGCTTTGCCAGGCATCGACCGGGACTTGGCATTTTGGCAGTGAGTCGACACACGTCGATGCAAAACATGAATGCAATATTATACAACAAGATCAAACATGAGTACTATGTCAATCACAAATTAATGGCACGCGAGAATGAAATCCATACTATAGTCACTGTCTATCGTTTGCGCGACGATCTGACGACTGTCTTTCCTTTCCGTGCCGACTTGGCCTTCGACCGTGTCGCCCGTGCAGACGATGAGCCTACTGACTCGGAAATATCATCACCGTCAACAGTTTCTCTCTGCTCAGTCGAATAAGCTGCCCGTAAATCTACCTTCCGTCGCTTCGCAGCCCTAGACGGTTCCGACGACTCCTGAGAGCGACCGGTGTTGTTCTTGCGAAGTAATCGCTCGTTGGGGCTGCGTTTGATCGGTGCGACCAGGATATCTTGTTTTGCTAGCGAGCGAGCAATCTTCTTGAAGGTCTTAGTGAAATGGCCGTATAGGTCTTGGCATACGGTCTTGGTAATGATAAACCCAGGTACTTCGATATTCATGTAATGGCTCACGATTTTTTTGCGCAGTTCGATAAGCTCCGTGGATATCATAGAGAGATGAGAAGGCAAGGAGCTTAGATGCCTGTCCAGCGGACTACCAGTGACCATCCGTATCGCCATGAATCTCGTCGCCCAGTCGTAGAAGAGACTCCGAGCATAGACGCGCTGGTCTTCGGTGAGCGGGATGTGTTTGACTGTGCCAACACCGGGTTCCTTGGGCGCAAGCTCGGTTTCCTTGTTGACGACGAAATAGATGGCGATTCACCATATGGATTCGATATCGTGGAGAGGGTTGTAGAAGAATGGCTGCTTGGTTTCTGAGATAGTAGAAGGGCCTGCAGGTGGTTCCGACACCTCAGAATCGCTGGAAGCACCGTCACAAAACTGCCTTCTCATTGCCGCCAGGTCAGCCATGGATAGACCGGCTTCCTTGCGTTCTTTCGGCTCTTCTCGTTCGTTGTTGAAGAGGTAGGCGTTTTGGCTTACTTCCACGGCCATGAAGTTGGAAGTTCCCTGTGTGCATGAGTATTAGCTTAGACAAAGCTTCAATAACCTGATGACATACTGTCCGTATAACGTGCGCGGACTTTTCATCAAGCCTCTTCGCATACTCCAAGTCTGATAACTTCGCCTCCCCAGGTTTGTCCTTCGCGTCAGGTAATCGGAGGATATTGCCTGCACTGAGATCGCGATGTACCCAGCCTGGGCCGCTAGTATGCATAAATGCGATCCCTGAGAACTCTTTAGTTACAACGGAGAAAAGAGGGGTCACTGCATGGTCTACCTGATGTGATTTGAAAGAGAGCTACGAAGACTCGATGAAGAGACGTTTCTTTCGAGAGCGGCTCGCACTTCTCCTTAAAGACGATTCTATGGTGATGCTTGTCGCTGAACAAAACAATGCTCTGCTGGGATTGTGCTATTGAACGTTAACTGTCAGCGTAAGCGTGAGGAGCGTTCGGGTAAATCATCGTACCATCCTCGGCTTGCTCAGCGTTTTTGTATTTACCGTCCAAGATCTTGGCTTCTCTTCCATTCGCAGAATCGCAAGGTCTCGCGCCATGAGACGACGTGTAGCTTTCGGGGATGATGAGTGAGAACGCCGTCGCATCAGCGGGTATACAAGCTTTCCTCGTGGCCAGTCCACGAGTGCTATCAAGCTTCTCCTGCCCGTCACGCTCGTCGGTGATGTAAACGTCACCTTGAGCAATAGGAGTTAAAAATAAGGCAGCGAGCTCTTCGCGGGCCAGATTGTCTAAGGACGAATTCTCCATGATCTCCTTGACTATGTCGCCCTCGTGCTGCCGATCGTCGTCTACCCAGTTATCTTTCAAGACGTGAATATCTTTCGACCTTTCAACGCCATTGACAACAGGGACGACCTCCCACACCCGAGTACCACTCCCACGGAAAGATCTGGCTCCATCGCCGTTGATCAGCCTTGTCGTACGATAGGTGAGCACCTGCGTTACTGCTGATCCTCGAGTCGTCCGCTTTGACTTCACTGGGACTCGAACCTTGATGTCGTATCTCGGAATCTCGCCGTCTTTCTCGGAGACGATGGTCATGGTGGTATCAATACCGAGATCAGCCTCTCGGCCGTATAACTGTGAGAGGAAAAAGTGCGTGACCTTCTCGTGATCCTGCAGGAAGTCATACCATGTCAGTGGGAGGAGAATATGTGCGAGCAAATGGATCACGTTACCGTAATAAAGTTGAACGGCTCCGACACGATAACCTCTGTCCTGTTTCCCATCCAGATTCGCATCATTGTATCCTCGATGGTGAAGGCGAGCACAAAGCGACGCCGCGGGTCCTCGAGCATTATCTGATACATATTCCAGCATATCTTCTTCACGTCCTGGAGTACAGTAATAACAGGTCAGAAAGCAGTGCTCAGTTGCTATATATCGCTCAACCCACTGTATTACTTACATCTTGCAGACCTTCACGGGTATCCCTGAGCTTGAACTCTGCTGGAGTCACTATATTGCGCCACTCCACCCGCCCATCTATTCTCTTCGGTGCAGTCCCGAGTACAAAGTACGCGTCTGGTCGCCCAGCTTTCTCGTCGAAGGAGCATACAGGCGTGCTGTCAGGTGCACTCATGTACTTTGTTGTCGTGCGCTTCTGAGCAGTGACACACTCCTGTATCGCAGTGACCACCTCATGAAGTCGTCCAAAGACCTTGTTCTCATTTTCTTTCTCCAGTTCATCGTTGTCGTTAGCGGAACGAGTCGATTTTCGGCTCGAATATGTATGAGGGTCGGAGGGAAAGGCTGACCAACGACCGTCACGGATGTGGCGCTGGCGCTCAAGCAGTTTAAGGACTGCGGATGGTTTTATGTTCTGTGGAATGCGAGGAAAGATATTCTTTCCAAAGAACTTGAATGGTACCTGATGAACCGAAGGCAAGAGGTCGTGTAAGACCGCTGTCCGAGAGCCTTCCAGCTGAGTACGTCCAGGGTGGCGAGGTGCAATGGGACCGCAATAGGCGTAGTTTTGATCGTTACATCAGGCGGAAAGGGGAGGCCATCATCAGGACGTTCGTGAGCGCGAAGGGGCGTAATGGGAAGTGAATTGAGGTCCATACCGGTTCAAGCGACGCGAAGATGTGTTCGAAATCCATCCTCGTCAGACGATTATGAATACCGTGCAGTAACTAGCGTATGTCTGTCCCATGCGGCAGTAGCAGGTTCTTCTCGGTGTCTGTTGGCGGCGAGGATCTGATACTTCCTACATGCCAGCAATGAACGTAGCCAACATGGATTCAAGAATCTAATTTCCCGAAAGGGCGAGTGGTGCAGGGCCATCATTATATAGGCGCTCAACGTGAACTTGAAGTCGTGTCTCCTCCAACCGCCGTGACGAGTCTACGACGTCGACTGCCATCGCGCTGGCGAGATACTCTCAACCACCTATGCTGAAGGCTCGTTCGCTTCTTCCTTTGCCATCGCCGATCTAGTGCTACCTATGGGAAGGCCCAATTCGCGCAGCCTGGGGAAAATCGGATGAAAAGTTACACTCGTATTTTAGGCTCCCAGCCGAGCCAGTTTGAAGTTGATCATGGATAACGATGCTCCGTTACTGTGTATCACTGTTGGCTATCCGCGAGCATTTCAAGTAGGAGAAATTATCTGCTACAACAACGCTCCTCATGACATCTCTACTATAGACGGAGGAGGCAACACAGTGCTTTCGTGTTCCCTGTTTAATGCCACATCTTAGTCCCAAACTATACTCGCATCCCGAATATTGATGCTTCAGGTTGATATGCTGCGTTGATAATTTGCGATCGTACATCAGGATACGGAAAATTGGGTCTCTCAATGCCCTGATTCAACGTGATCACGGCGAGCGCGCCGGTAGCACGTTATGTGAAGCTCCATGAAACGGGCGAAGCTCACAAAGGCACGTTGAGGAAGCAAAGCATCATTCGTCCACGAGTTTGCGAGCATGAAGAAATAGTGAGTACCTTGATTCGACATCGCTCCTATCCCGATCCTCACTGTTTGTAGGCAAATAGCATGAGTCCATGCTCGCCATCTCGACGTCCAATACAATGCTACTAGTACTTCACGTAGTGGTCATGGACGACTCCACGGACTGACGATATCAGCACACTTATAGCCATGTGTTTTTGGAGAAACTCCCTAGTCGTGGCCCCCACGTTGTCGCGCAGCATAGCGAGTGTTATATGCCTCGCAATCCACATGGTTCGTCTCGCTCCCTCCCTCTTCACGCCTTTCACACCACTCAGGATGGGCAACTCCACCAGCACCCAAGCCGAGAACACAGGTAGCGTACGCTCGCGGGCATCCCGCCGGAGTCGGCTAGTCCAAGAGAATGGGGAGCCTAGTCGAGTCTCACAGGCAATCTCATTCTACCAGACTCCCCCTGGCTCTTTCGATCTCGGGCGACGTCCTATGTCGGCAATGTCAGACGATGTTGCTGATATCAAGGAGCAGCTGGAGGCGAAAGAGATAGACAGTGACACTGAGTCTGAATCTGGCCAGCATGCGGAGGAGCAGAAGAAGCCGGAGTTGCGTTGGAAGGCTGGAGTTTATTCGCTTGTCAATGTCACAGGCGGTACATGCCTCGATCTGTCAGGGATCGACGACAAGTCTATCATCGGATTTCCTGGCCATAACGGCAAAAACCAACAGGTATGCACGTGTTTCTCTCCTGCAGCTCGTACTTTCCTGTAACAAACGATATTTAGTGGCGCTTTGAGAGCCTTGGAGAGGGCTATACTGTACGCAATCTGCACACAGGCCAATACTTGATGGTTGAGGACGGCGCTGCGCATGAAGCAGCACTTGCAGTCAGTGCATTCCCCGTTGCCTGGAAGGTGGTTGTGGTCGCAGAAGGAGAGGAAGTTGTTATAAGGTGTGTGTCCCACTGACTCGTGTTTGCTGCTCCTCACCTCGACCATAGACTCCTATGGCCTAACGAGCGCTATGCTGTCTCTCTTGCGGGCTCAGGAAACGACAAGCCGTGTACTAAAGTAAGTGTAAAATATCTCCGGCATCACTGTCCCTGTATTGAGCTCTCGAATGAAGGTACAACTGGAGAGCGCCTCGCCAAACTTCAAGTGGCAGACCTGGCGACTTGTTGCGCGAGAGGATCCGCTCGTGACCAACCCTGAACCCCAGGTTATCAGACAACAGCAACAGGGCACTGAGTCTGCACCAGTGGAGTCGGTTGTGATTACGGAGGATGGCGAGAACACTACCACCACTCGGACCACGACCACCAGTACAGTCACCACAGTGACCATCATAACGAAAGTTCCTCGACACGCAGGTTCACCGTAAGTTTTTCCTGTTGCTCCTTCGGAGCTATTCGTTGCACAGCTATGGTATTTTTGTAGCATATGTATATATTTTGATTTTGATTTCTTCTCTTCTGCTTATTTCTACGTTGTAGCTAGTATATGTTGGCATTGCTTCGAGTTTATTCATACCTGTTTCCAGCGAGCGCACTGCGCAGAGGTCCCAGCATAGCGAGGTATGTGCCCACAGTAAGGTAGTTTCCTCGAGTTATCCACGAGGTGAGGCTGTTGGACAATTCAATTAGTTGACCGCCTCACGATTTACACGTTTGCTTCATAGACTCGACAGTATACTTCGATGCTAGTCAAGAACTCCCCGCTGCAATCCATCTGACCCAATCAGTAAGTAGCACCTTTTCACTGGCAGTTGAACCCTTTGCCTTCACACACTGAACCTTAACAGCCATAGGCAGCTATGGGCAGCACATCACACAGCGAGTGATTCAGGCGAGATCATGATTGAGTGCGGTATTAACCATCCGATGTCTCAAACTTTATACGATCAAGCACAGCACTGACACAGACTGCTCTAATAGAGAGGATGCGGCCTATGAACACACACAGGCGGGTGTGCACGCAATCTGTGTCTCACACGGTTGGAGGCGCGTATCCTAAATCTCACCCAGTTGGGGGCGCGCAAACTCTCTAATATCAGCCCAACGTGCCGTGTCAAAGCCCCACCGAACGCCCTGCAACTCTCAATACCGCCGTAACGCCAAGACACTCGCAAGTTCAGGTCGCCGCACAAAACAGTCACCACATTATTGATGGAGCAGAGCGAGCCTGAGCTGCGATGGCAGGCTGGAGTGTATTCGCTTGTTAATGTGGCAAGTGGTACCTGCATGGAGTTATCAAGGATCGATAACCTGTCTATCATCGGATTCCCTGGCCACAATGACAGAAACGAACAGGTCTGCACTTGATATTTTGCTCCAGGATGTAGATCCCTCACGAGATACAACGTATAGTGGCGCTTCGACAGCCTTGGAGAGGGTTATACTGTGCGCAGCGTCCACACAGGACTTTACCTGATGGTTGAAGACAAAATCACGGACGACGCGATACTTACCGCCAGCGAATTCCCCGTTGCCTGGAAGATAGTTGTGGTCGAAGAAGGAGAGGCAGTCGTTATAAGGTGTGGTTCCCGCTGACTCGTGTTCGCTGCTCCTCACCTCGACCATAGAATTCTATCGCCTAGCGAGCGCTATGCTATCGCACTCACAGGCTCGGGCAGCAACAAACCGCTTACTGAGGTACGTCTCACATAACTCCGATGCTATTGCCGTTGCATTGACTTTCAAACTGAAGATACAACTCGAGAGAACCTCGCCGAACTTCATGTGGCAGAGATGGTGGCTAGTTCCGCATGAGGATCCGCTCGTAGCCAACCCTGAACCCCAGCCCGTCCAGCAACAGCGGCAGAGCACTGAGTCTACTATGCGGGTGATGGTGGTCACGGAGTTCAGCGAGAATACTCGGGCTACCACCATCAGGGTCAGTAAAGTGAGATTCGTAACGCAACCCCACGACATGGATCCGGTTTAGTATATCTCTGTAGCATTCAAAGTTCTTCATGTATCGCTATGTTCTCTTCTACATTTTTCTACTCTGTATAAGTAGCTGTATGTGGCATCACTTCTGCATTGAGTGTATTTCAGCACGGACTCGGAGGATCCTGGCTAGCTGAATATGTGCCCAACGGCAACGCTGTTTCCTCAAGTGAACCACGAGGCGAGGCTGCTGTATACGTACGGTCTTTTGCTCAATTGCGTCACGGCTTCCACGTTGTCCAGCCCTACTCTCGTTTTGACTTTAGTCAGGAACTTCAAGTTCAAGTTTGCAAGCCACACAGATCCAAGCCCATGCCGAACAACTTCCAAGTCCCAGACCTCACCAAGCTCTGCGGCGAACACTTCGAGCTCCGAGTAAACTCGCAATGCCACGCAGTCGCACAAGAATCCGAGTCGCATCTACAAGGGATACTGGTCACTGCGGTGGCAGACTCGGACTCGGATGCTCGCAAACGACACGCTGCGTTACAGCTCCCGCTGTTGGCCGCGTTGTGGTATCCCACATGCGACTTCACGCAGTTGAAGACGGCGACGGATTTGTTGACGCTGTTGTTCTATGAAGCTTACCGTGCTGAGGTTGTGAACGTGCAGGCTCTGCGAAGTGCTTTAGATGGGTGCGTACACTGTTTTTGCCTGACAGTTGTATCAGCGGAATCTGGAGCTAAGTTGGATGGTTAGTGTTATCGGTCGCATGAAGCATGCGATGAACGAGCAGTCAGCTTGGTGGACGTATTTCCAGTCGACGCTCGCTAGGTATCAGGATGCTCGACGAACTGTAGCCGAGTTGCAAGAGCACATTCGCACCTTGCCTATCTCTGAGCATCTGGCTCTGAAGCGGTCCTCCGAGATATTCGACATCGCGTTCAGTCTCCACGAATATACCGAGGATTTGCGCATCGCAGATGAGGTGATGAGCAGTCCTGTTATGCGTGGTTTGAAGGAGAACGCGCTGGACGCCGTGATATGGATGAAGGTAAGCCTGGATTATCATCGTCAATGACTAAATACACCGAAACGTGAAATGAATAATTTAATTAGGAAATCGTCGCGTATAACATCCAGCAGTCCCGCGGAGACGCAAATAACCTAGTATCGATGATAATGAAAGAAAACGGGATTACGTTGCAGGCAGCTATAAACCAGGCGACGGACAACGTCCGAGAGTGCCTGCAGAGATTCGTTGAGCTCGCTTCGGGAAACGAGGTTGCGGCGCTCGACGAGAAGGCGCAAAGATATGTCCTTGGTCTGCGCGATTGCGTAGTCGGATGGGCGTATTGGGTGTATGAGACTGGGGAGTACTTTTCGAAGAATGGGGAGGAGGTAAAGGCGTTTGGGTGGGTGTTCCTGCTGCCGAAGGAGGGTGAAGGTGAAGGGGTGGATCGATAAGTCCTACCCTATGAAGCGGCGGTGGTCACGGCGAGATCAGGTAGGTCCAGTGCCGCGAGACCGTTCGATTGTCTTCGAAGGTTGACCGCCCGTAGTAGGTTTCGTAGAGCAACACGATCAGCCTGGAGTACGGATAGAGGCAGCTTGTTGTTCTTCCCTCGTTCGTAGCCGTATCCTGTAAGACATCGTTCGTACGAGCAAAGCAGATCGATTCGCGGATCAACTTCGTGCAAGCCCCAAGCTGTCCGCCGCATGGTCTTGAAGTCGAGAAGTACAGTGAGCTTCTCTGTGAAGCGCATCAGGACGTTTGACCAGGTGCGCGGAGGGGCGCCTTGGACGCCCCCGATGTGGATGGGACATGTGTCGAGGGTGACTTGCTGTAGCGTGCGGCCGTGGCGGATGATGAAATCTTCTACGAGACGTTGCTCATTGAGCATGAAGCCGGTAAGCGAGAGGGAGGTGAGGTGGGGGAATCGTAGCCATGATAGATCGATGGGAGGGAACTGCCCGACGGGCTGATCTGTGAATATGGAGAGGCTCTTGAGGTTCGACTGTGCAGGCTCGAGGAAACGCTCCGGGATCATCTCCGTCCAGAACCACGCGAACATGTCTTCTCCGTGTCGCCCGCTGAATCGCAGAGCGTGTACCGAGAGGGAGAAGTGAGATAGGCGAGACATGAGTGCCTCGAATGTTGGGCTTTGGTACTCTGGTGCAGGATAGGGGATGAGGTTCGCGATCTTGAGTGTGTGTAGAGCAGGAGGCAGGGACTCCGGACCGCCCTCCGTTATAGCTTGCATGATGCTCGTTTGCAGCATGAAGTACTTGGAAGGACCCGCCACGGCCATGGCCATGTTGTCTGTTCCGGCGCTCTTGAAGTTCTGCCATACCATGCCTGAGAAGAACTGGAGGTCCAACTCCTCAAGGCACGGGAAGGCAGAAAGTCTGGTCATGTTGGCGTGCATGGCATGGCGGATCTCGCGGGCGTCCGTGTCCTCTTCGACTGTGATTGCGGATTGTTGAGAGCATGTGTTGTGTACTAAAAGAGTAGGGCTTACCTCGGTTCACCAGGCGATTCTCACCGGGACTCGCCTCACAATGAATGACTAGTCTCTTTACCAAGCGCGTTAAGTCCGCATTCCGAAGGATAGCGGCATGTCCTTGGGTGCTGAGACGTGTGTTTGAGACGTGGAATGTAGAAAAGGCCTTTGGCGTCGCGAAGGTGCAAAACGTGTGGTTGACCTCTCGGAGGCACAGCAGCACTCCGATGGAATCGACCTCGCCAACGACCGCACCGACCAGCTCAATGGGCAAGTCACTGAATGCTGTTACTGGCATGGCTCTCTTCTCGTGGATGTTAAGGGAGATATTTCAAGGTAAGGAGGGAAATGCGAGTTTGACGAACAAAAGAGAGGTGGAGTTCACGAGGAAACGGGATGGAGTCAAAGGGTTATATACACCCGGAGCTCCTTGATCGACATGCTCCGTTAACAGGAGCCGTTAACAGGAGTTAAGTGTGGCTGTGCAGAAAGTTTACTCTTTGCGGATTCAGTCCAGAACAGATCGTGGCCAGAGGGCTCTAGCCTGGGGACCCACAAAACCCCATACTCTTCCAATTTGGGAAATGAGCGCATCAGTGATCGCGCCCTGCAGATCATCATCTCAGCAAATGAGCGCGCCCCCCTCAGGGTCGCTCTCAGGCTTGTTCTCGCCGGCCTTGACAACTCAGACCTCAACTTGTTCTTGTTCTCTACTCGCCATGTCGAACGTTACGATTGAGGTGCCCAACCCCGTCATCGTGGTGAGCGATGAAAATTTTGAAGTCCCAGAGCTGGTGGTCAGGAATGAAACGGAGCAGCCATCCTCACCGTCAGCCCCGCCGTCGCCCATGATACGTGCGCAGGACGACTCGTATTTGACCCCGTACATGAACACGGACAGGCCAGATCCTCCACGAAGACCCCGCTCGGCTCCTCCTGGCAAGCTAATCTTTGAAGACGAGTTCAGAGAGTTTGCTGTCACAACAACTGTACGACCTGTGGCTCGCTTACCCTTGGATCTGTTACCCCCTCCACCTCCTCTATGTATGTGCTTATATTTTCAAATCTCTTCTGCAAATACTCACATTGTGACTTAGTCCGCCCCACAACGTTTTGGAAGAACACCAAACGTTCTGGGGTCACAGGTGCATCCTACTCGCCCTCCTCGCACCTCATCCGACGGTCTACGTTTATCGCCGCAGGACTCTCCTTAGACGCACCTGTCGCAGACATATCTGCCTTTGGCGTCGAGTCAAGAGTTGGCATAGTCTATCTCCCTCCTGATATCAGCATATAGTGACCGACCATGCGCCGAATTCTGCTGCTGCATGTATTAGTATCTGTCTCTTGGGTGTCAGCACATCCAGCGGTGGTGTCCTACCCGTCCAATCGCAAGATAGCGCCAAGGCAGGCTGCCCTTCCGGCAACGACTTCGAGCTATGACTATTGGTGGCCATATCCTGCGTGGAGTGCATCGACAACCACCGCACCCATGACATCTCCTACAGATGCTACCAGTCCACTTGTCGCTGCTGCAACGACGACTCCTGCTATCTCACCGAGTCTGCCAGCTACGAACCAAGTGGTAAACCTACCAAGCCTGGATCCCGTGCCAGTTTCAAGTACGCTTCCAGCTTCCAGCTCTACTCCCTCGACACCGACACAATCCCCGTCAACACCGTCAAGCACATCCAGCGCGCCCAGGATAACAATCACAGCCCTACCCCCAGGAATCAACCCCACCCGTCACTACAAACAAACCGGTTTCCGCTCCTTCCACCCCGGCTACCTCGCAGGCATCTTCGCCGTCGTCGGCGCCATAGTAGGCTTCGTATTCTCCTGGATCCTCCTCGCCCTCATCCGCAAATGCACCTCCTCTCGGCGATCAAAGCCCTTCGTAGCGGGCGCACCGTACTCCGCGCCTCCCGAGCAAGCATTGCCACAGGATATGAATATGGAAAGGCAGTTGACGGATATTCACGTTGCTGTGAGCCGTTTTTTAGGCGTTCCTCCGCCTGAGAGCCGTCCGATGCTCGAAGGCGGGGGTGATGCTGGTGTGGGCGTGGGAAGGCAGAGGAGTTGGCTGCAACGTGCGTTTACCGGTCATAAGAGGGAGGCGGCTCGTAGTAGGGCGGACTCTGCTGTTCAGGACGCTGCTAGTGCGAGGGAGTTACTCGTTAATCAGGAGGACACTCCGTTCCTTGCGCCTCCGCCTCGTGGTCACACCCCGAGTCGTGCGCAATCTTCGAGGAGTGGTCGCGATGTCCATCGGGATCGGTCGTTGGCTGTGAGAAACGTACAAAGCCCGCAGGAGCTGGAAGATAATGAAGAGCTGGATAACGCCCCGTTCGACACTTTACGGCATAAGTCTATCAGGCGGGATATCCTGTCGCGGATACAGCACGGTTCTCGCTACCGTAAAGGACACAAGAGAGTCGACTCCGACGTCAACGTGGACGAGATGCGACAGCAGTCAGAAGGCGGCGTCTCCGTGCTCACCGCGGCATTCAGAGCTCCTACTGACAGTCCTGTATTGCCCTCATCTTCTGCAAACGTACCCGCTCCTGTTTCCTCGGCACAAAGCAGCGGCCCAGGTTTCCGGATCGTCGAAGAAGACTCCGAATTCGAGAGCGCGTACAGTCACACACCCAGCAGACCAAGCCGCTCGAACACTCCAGCCAAGATTCAGCCTACCGAGAGTTACACAGCGTTACCCGCCCGCATATGGACACCAGAGAAACGCAGTGCTGTCAAAGCTGCGGACCCTACGACCAAGACCCCACGTGCGCATATATCTCGCGTCGACTCTGCCGTTCTACCTGCTAGCCCTCCGAGGGTCACCTCTCCGCCTCTTGAAGCCCAATTATTCTTTGGATCATCACCGGCCTTTGGCCCTGCTCCAAAGCTCGAGTTCAGCGTATCTAGCGAAGGATACCAGCCACCTACTAGTACCTCGCCGTCTAAGAAGGTCACTGCTGAAAGGAACAAACTCCATACCAAGAGGGACCCCCCGCATTTGCCCTTCCCGTCCTCTCCCCAGTTCTCACCGACCAAACACTTACACCTGACGAAGAAAACTCCTCGTCCGCCTTCTCTTACTCACTCGGCGGAGACTCAAGCGTCGTCGTCGAGTGCTTCGAAGTCGTCGTCCTCCAGTACTCCTGCTGAGCGATTCGCCCGGCGGCACGGCGCGTTGAGTAAAGTTGAGCAGATCTTGGCTGCTAGTTGGAGTGCGAGGGAGCTTAGGGGCGAGGAGTGTCCTGCTAGTCCGAATATGTTTGGTGCTATACCTGAGGAGCGCCATACCAGAGGAGGAGGTATCGAGCAGCGGTTGTTGGGATAGGCGTTGTCTGTGTTGGGCGAATGGGAGTTTGAATTTATTATTATTTTCTCGGGGATGCTTGTTGTTTCGATTATTGTACATTACTATACCCATATTTTTACGTGATTCAATCGATAGCCACATCTTCAATGCACTCATGGGTGCTCGTCGTAAGAGCCAGTCAGTACTGTTATTTCGCGCCAGAGATCTCTTGAGATTCGGCGGAACAGAAATTGATTGGCGGCGCAAGTTCAACTTGGACTTCGACATAAACATGCGTTTTCCGTGCTCTCATAGTCTCTGCTTTGTTCAAAAGTTGGGGAAGAGAAAAAGTTTCCCCACTTGACGTGGCCACCAGCATTCTAGTGTGAGTACCAACTGTTCCTTGTTCTCCGAGGCGACAGTAAGATTGACGGACTTCTATTCATGATCATAGTTTCGAAACGACAACATTACGAACCTTGACTTATGACTCTAACGACATCATGCATCGTACGATGTATCTTCACGATGACCTCCTTGCAGACCTTCATATTTGCAGCTTTATTGCTCAGCTATCCAGGCCCGGCACATAGTGTGTCTCAAGGCAGATTAGCTAATGCTGCAGCAAACAGTAGCTCCAATAGCACCTTCGTTTGGGTAATCGAAGACACATATCAAGGCCCGACATTTTTTGAGTGCGTGCTCCATTACGTCTGGAACTCTGTTGATATCAGTTGATACTAATATGTTGTTTTTTGTCAGCTCGTTTGATTTCTTCACATTTGACGATCCTACACAGTTCGTTGTTCTTCCATTCATGCTCTCTGTTCATTAACTCATAGATTTACTTGACGTACAGTGGAAAAGTGAAGTAAGTCTTCACCTATATCAGCATCGCAAGTGATGAGATCATTGACTATTTTACTAGCTATACTACACGGGAGTATGCATTCCAGCAAGGGCTTGCATACGTAGACGACAATGGCACTGTCATCATGAAAGGTGACGATACAACGCAGTTGACCGCAGGAGTCTATCGAGACAGGCGAGTTTACTCGCACATCCGTCTTCTTCTTTACTTCAGTACTGAGTATATACTTGCATGTAGCGTCCGCATCAGCAGCAAGAAGGTATACAATACTGGTCTGTTCATCCTTGATCTTAACCGTGTTCCTTGGGGCTGTGGTAAGTCTTGGGTATCCGCGATGACATTGAAGGTACACTCACATTTACGACCATGTTATGTTTAGGGGTATGGCCCGCTTGGTGGACTGTGACGAATGGCGCCTGGCCTTGGGTAAATCACGGCTGACCTATTTGCTTCATTTACTATGCTCACAAAAGTACGCTGGCTCAGTTAGGAGAAGTTGATATTATCGAAGGCGTCCATGATAATGAACACAACCAAGTCGCATGGCACACCGGTCCCAGTAGGTTCATGTCGTTTCAAACCGAGGGTAAAATCAAGCTAAGCGTGCCCACCCAGACTGTACTCTGACTCCACCCCCTGCCGTGAACTTCACTGGCACGTATATCAAGAACGTACGTACTGGCCTTGCTTAGGCTCTCGGTCAGTATTGTTCTGTGCTGACTTGACAGATAGCAAACAACTGGTCTGCCGAACCTCTGCGACGGAAACATCCCAGGCAATTCGGGTTGCGCCATCCTCGAGGCCAGTCGTGCTTCCTATGGCCCGACCTTTGATGCAGCCGGTGGAGGCGTGTTCGCCATGAAGTGGGACGATACCGGCATCGCCGTCTGTGCGTCCAGGTTGATATGACTGCTGTTCCCAAGACTGACTGACCGCATATTAATTTCTAGGGTCTTTCTACCGCGCACTCGTACCTAATGATATTCAGGCCGGAGAACCCACACCAGCCAACTGGGGTACGCCTACAGCGTTCTTGGATCCCGCCGGCTGCGACCCGATTGCCAACTTTATAAACCATACTATCGTGTTTGGTACGTTATACGTTGGTTTCATGGAATCGAGGTGTTGAATGACAGAACTGTGTGTTACTTCAGATATCACATTCTGTGGTAAGAGTCTCATTGTCAGCATGCTCGAATTGCGCTCACATTGTATCACATCAGGCGATTGGGCAGGGAACTCCTACGCCACCTCAGGCTGTCCCGGTACATGCGAAGATCGCCTCATGAACCCCGCCAACTTCGTCGTAAGTCTCCTCTTTCTGGTCGTTCTTCTAAATTAGTATAAACTGGTTTGTTTCTGTTTTTGTAGAACGCATCATGGTCCATCAACCATATGAAGGTGTACAAACGCGTCTCACTTGCCAGAGCCACTAACAACGCGTCAAGACAAGATCTCCTAAATAGACAAACGAGCTTGCCCTGGTTGGGTGCAATGTTCATGGCCATCATTACTACAGTAGCTCTCACTTAGCGTCATATTTGCTGTGGCGAACGTATCTCCACCTCGTCAGACGTGCTTTATAGCGCTCCTTACAGATGACGGGTTTATGCCAGCTACTGTCTATAAAGTCTCGTACACAAATCTGGGATTGTTCAAGACAATTGCAAAAGTGCCGTATTCTACACATGAAGACCGTAGGAACATTAATGTCTTTCAAGCATCAGTCTATTTTACCCAATGGGCATACTAGGTGCGTCTCCTTCTGAACAGGACCTTCACATTTGGGTTTGGCGGAGACTTCGCTTGGATGTACATCGGTGCTGGAAACACGCCCTCGTTCTCCATTTTCACATCGTAGTGCAAAACAAGCCACGCAAGGATCGCTTTCAGCTCTGCCATGGCAAAAAAGCGTCCTGGGCTACAACCATGCTATCAACATGTGTGGCACCACCAGAAGTTAGAGACTTACCACGCGTGTTTTCCCAGGCCGAATGAAACATATTCCAGACTGGCCTTCGTAGCCGTTTGTTGCGCTACACCGCCTTCTTCTTCGCTGCCTTTTGAGAATCTCCATGGGTCGAACGTTAATGGACTGTCGTAGTAGTCGGGATCTGTATGCGTGATGCGTTGGGCTACAGAAACAAAAGCGCCCTTTGGGATCACTGTTCCATCCTTGAACGTGAAATCCTCAAGGGCAAGCCGTTCCATATTCACTGCATGAGTGGTTTCATTGGGGTCAGCAGGGTTGTGAGGTGTGTACAGTTTAGGAACAACGTAGGGAGATGACGTACAAGACTCAAACCCGTGCAGTCTCTGACACTCCTTCAAGAAGCTATCCGCATTGCGCATCTTCTGTATCCCTGCTTTCGTCCATCCCCAATCGGCTATGGCGGATGCAGCTTCGTCGCGTAGCGGATGTAAATACTCTGGGTTCAAGGCAAGACGGTACAAGGCGTTAGTCAATGCCTAGCAAGAGGTCAGAATCATGGTTTAGTTGGGCCTTTCAAAAAGCAACCAAACATACCATTGAGGTCGTGTGTATCGAAACGAAGTTCAGGATCAATAATCGTTGTGCCAAAGAAGAAATTGAGTCTGCTTGAGTATTAGGCGAGTCGAGGAGCCACTGAAGCATATCATTCTGAGACATGATTAGCCAACGACCATGCCACAGACATGTCTTGCAAGCGAGATCGTGATTCATACCGGCTTGCCAACCCAGTCATTTCCAAATATCTCCATATTCCTGCGACGTTCCTCGATGACAGGACCGATGTGCTTGAGTACTACCTCAATGCTTTGTTGTCGAAACGCCATGATCTTGGCTGAAATGCTGGTGAAAGTCCAAAGAAAGCATTTCAAACATTACCAGGCCATGTTTCGGCATCAAAATGTATCATGCTGAAGGCCGATACAACTCACCCTCGAAGGAACGGGGGAATCATGGCTAGCAGCCTTCCATAGATGACGACATTCGTTGTGTACGCAATACTCACGTTGAGATATTCCTCATCTCTACCTGCCGTTTGGTTAGCATGACGTAGCCGCACACACCAAATTTCGAATCGTCTTACAAGCAGGGGCCCCAACGGCTACTCGGCCGTTGACCCTTGCCACGATCTGCAGGATCTTTCCCATGGCCGTGATAGATGTCCATTCTACAGGTGACAGTAACTGGTAGGTATCCATTGGAAAATATAAACATACCATCGGTCAAAGGGATAATTTCTGGGAAGCATTGCTCGAGTTCGTCGTGGATGTCGGGCAGGACGTTGTTGATATTCCTGGTCAGCTCGTTACGAACTATAGAAATGTGATTAGCCGGAGTCTCGGTTGCTTCATCGCCCATAGTATGTTGCAGTTGCATGGACTATAATCCGAATGCATGAGACAATTGCAGGAAGCGGGGCTGCATGTGGTCCAATGACTTGAGCCTACCTCTATCACTGCTTGCAACATAGACAATTCGCCATCTTTGGCTTGCCTTAGCTCATCAATGAGCTTCGGTCCTGGAACCACAATGTGCCACGAATTCAGGAAAGGTATCTTGAATGCTGCGCCATGGTACTGAAGTAACAGGTCACAGTAAGTCAAGGCGCTTTGCGAAAGGCAGAGTAGGTATTAGTGCTCACATTTGCGTAACCCTCTTCGAGTAACTTGTTGGGATTGATGTAGAACTGCAAGGCGGTAATGTACGAGAGCAACGGTGACGAGTATCCCACTGCAGGTATGGAATCGTACTATAGATCTGAAGGTGAATTCATCTAATCATGTAACGAAGCACGACAGTCACTTACCGCGGAAAATCGCAGTCTCGATCGAATGTAGAGGACAAGAATCACAAACCCGGTGACATATACCAACGGTGGGGGATCGAGGATGAATAAGCCAGACATTCTGGAGGGCAAGGCAGTTGGACAGTTGGGCAAGAACTATCGAGCGTCATCGCATCGGGATATTAGTAGATATACTCACCTCTCGGGCCATCTTTGGTGGTCAAATCGAATTATTCTCACATGTACACATGCTGGATAAGATGCAACCAATCAACGCCCTGCACCAGTCACGGGTTCCCTGCACAAAGAGCGTTATGATAACCTACTGAGAAGATTCGGAAGTCTTGCTGCCCATGAGGAACGTACGTACAAAGAGCGCTGATGCAGTGTCCTGTAAAGAGCATGGCATTGCCTAGTTGAGGAATGGCAGCCCGACCTGGGACATCATGGGCCTCATCCGAGTTTTAAACTCGCAGCTGCGTAGGTTTTGTCACCTGAGTCGCTGGGAAAGTCAGTCTCATAAGTCATGGAATCACCATACAGTACCTTCAAGCTATTTCGATGTGTTAGAGTTGCGGGCACTGGACAACGCCACCACGACGATTACTGGTTGCAAATGAGCAGCGCAGGCATCTATGATTGCAATAGCATAACCTGATTTCTACTGCAGATTCTAACTTTCACTCGTTGGGCCTACTGAGTGCGTCTCTTCCTGAACAGAACCTTTGCACTGCGATTCGGAGGGGACTTTGACTGGATGTAGAGTGGCTTCGGAAAAACACCCTCGTTCTCCATCTTGATATCATAGTGCAACACGATATATGCAAGCAGCGCCTTGAGCTCTGCAACGGCAAAGAAGCGGCCTGGACTGTAGGGTGCACGTCATGCCATCAATAATGACGATGCCACTCCCCCTCGTATTGCAAGACACTTACCACGCATGTCTACCCAGACCAAATGGAAGGTATTCCACAGTTGCAGTCGTCGCAAGGTCTTTGACGGGCGTGGTGGACGACTCTCCTTCGGTGGTAGTCACAAATCTCCACGGGTTGAAAGTCGACGGGTTTTCATAATATTCTGGATCCAGATGTGTGACGCGCTGCGCCACGGACACAAACGCTCCCTTCGGGATGACCGTTCCATCTTTGAACGTGAAATCCTTGAGTGTCAGACGCTCCATAGTCACTAAAATGATCAGAAATGTGACACATTACGTAAGGAGATTCGGAGAGTGAGAGTCAAAGTGAAGACGGCGTACAAGAATTGAACCCGTGGAATCTTTGGCATTCCTTGATAAAGCTGTCCGCTTTGTGCATCTTCTGCATGCCTGCCTTCGACCACCCCTCCTCTGATATGGCAGCTGCGGCTTCCTCGCGTAACGGTTGTATATATGCGGGGCTTGTAGCCAAGCGGTATAAGGCGGTGGTCAACGTCTAAAACGCGCAGCAATCACGATTAGAGTGTGCGACTCCAAAATGACTTGACGTAACGTTACCATCGAGGTGGTGTGGATAGATGCGAAGTTCAACGATAGAAGCCGTTGTGCCATGTCAGGTACAGGCTCTGCTTGGCCGTCCGGCGAGTCGAGGAGCCACTGGAGCATATCGTTCTGGAGGAGCATCGTGAGTCCATAGAATGCATTGTTTCCAATAGAATTCTTACAGGTCTTTCAGCCCAATCTTTGCCATAAAGCTCCATGTTTCTGCGACGTTCTACGATAGTGGGCCCCACGTGCTTGAGTATCACACCGAGGCTTTGCTTGCGAGATGCAATGAGCTTGGCTGCGACGCTGGTGTACATACAGTCCAGAAATAAGCTCTCTATCACGCGTCAAAGCCGGAGACACTCACCCACGGAGGAATGAAGGAAACATGGACAACAATCTGCCGCCGACAGCTACTTTCAACGTGTATGCAATACTGACGTCGAGATATTCCTGGTTCCTACCTTAAACGTGGTTCATAAGATTCTTTCGAAAGCAGATTTGGAAAATGTGATGGGCTCACATATGGGGGCACCGACGAATATCCGGCTGCTAACCCTCGCCACGATTTGGGACATCTTCGCCATAGCCGGGATAGCTGTCCATTCTATAGACAGAAGTATGAACATGACGTGGGCATTCACGATGAAAGGGTAGCGTACCATCAGTTACGGGGACGATCTCTGGGAAGCATTTCTCGAGCTCGTCATGCATATCAGGCAGGATGTTGTTGATATTTTTAGTAAGGTCGTTGCGAACCATGGCAATGTGATAAGCATTGACGAGAGTATTTTCTCCCATAGTATATCGCTGTTGCATGGTCTACGATACAAATTCAGGCAAAGTTCTGAGACCCGAAGCATAGAGTTCATCATAAGCTTACCTCCGCGACGGCTTCTGCGAACGACAACTCGCCATCTTTGGCTTGCCTCATTTCGTCGATGAGCTGTGGCCCTGAGACGACAATATGCCAAGAATTCAGGAAAGGTATTTTGAAGACTTGATTGTGATACTAAAGCAACACAGCACGGTCAGTAGCATGTTTCTGGCTGTATATACTGTAGCATCCGTACTCACCTTTGCATATCCCTCTTCAATCAACTTATCTGCATTACCAAAAAATTGGATTGCAGTGATATATGAGAGCAGTGGCGACGAATATCCCACTGCAGGTATAGAATCGTACTACAAATCTCAGCGTCAGCACTGACTCTAGTACCATTGAGTCATGGTTTGAAAGAATAACAAACACTCACCGCGGAATAGCGTAACCTCGACCTGATATAGAGACCCAGAACTATGAAACCTGCGATGTAAAAGGAGGATGGAAGGTCCGTGACAAATAAGCCGACCATACTGATAGACAAGCTCGTTATGCAGTTGGGTAGTATATGCAAGAACTGTTGAACGAGACCTCACCAGGTGGAGCTATATATACTTCAATTGTCGGTTCCGTATCTGATAGTCGCGTCGAAA
Organism: Irpex sp. Y119-03; assembly: GCA_037042295.1. NCBI lineage: Eukaryota > Fungi > Basidiomycota > Agaricomycetes > Polyporales > Irpicaceae > Irpex > Irpex sp. Y119-03. Next base: position 188,627 of record JAXQKB010000046.1, read on the forward strand.
CATCTCGATATGCGAGACAACATGCAGTCAATCGGGTTCTAAGTCTAGTCTTGAGTTCCCTGCGTTTGGCATGGTATGATGCCATGTCAGGGAGATTTAGAAGATTTCTTTCCCCCAGCCGGTAAATGTAAGAAGACCTTGGGACCAGGTACTGCTTTGCCTATACTGAGAGTGGTGTTAACCCGTAAGGGACATAAGTAAGCCCACATTGCGCTGTTAGACTGCGTGGCCTTGGGGTTCAACTTCATGATTGTGGCGGAACTCCGCTACTGCGTAGCCTCTGTCACTGGAGTCGCTTGTGTTCAACGTCAGCCTAGCAAGTTGAATGGAATCGTACGTTTCTTCTGAGACAACATGGCGTACCGGAGCCTGTGAGCGCTACATCGCCACAATGAAAAATTTTAGTAACCATAGTTAGCCGACTTTCGCTCGCATCATCCTTTACAACCTTGGCCAACAGAGCTACACAGAAAGTACAAAGTTGTGTGATGTTTTAACTCGTATAAAACCCGGCCGTGGCGAGATACTAACATGCTTATCTTAGCACGAGATTATCTAACAGAGATATCAAACTTACTTCATGGACGTTACTGCGTATCAATTGTGGCTGCCTAAAAGGGCAGGATTCATGCGAGTGCTATTTCATGTATCTGCCTCCGGGAGGAGTATCTTGGACCCAGTGACTTGATCTACCGCGAGGGACGAGACAGCGGGCCGATTCAAATACGAAAAACGTCGCAACGCAACTGTCGTTACGCATACAGTCATTCGACTGCAGCTGAAGTAGCTCGTAGCTTACTGGAAAGATGAAACTGCGTCAGTACTAGTAAATGACGTCGATAGAAGGGAGTACACGCACTAAGAAACGGCGTATAAACATCTGGCTTATGGCTACAGGGAGCCATGAATAGCGAGATGCGGTCAAACCGCATGCGATTAGTTCACTTAGTTCGTAGCTTACTTGAGAGATGGATACGCCTCAGCACTGAATGACATCGGTAGAAGGAAGTACTTATACGCACCAAAAAGACAGCTTGAAACGCATTCGGTTTTAAAGCGGTGACATATCTACGTACAAGACCATTCAAAGATGCATTGTTCATGTCGGTGGAGTTCGTTCACGTCAAAACGGAAGGAAGTAGTTCAACTTGAAGCTGGTTCAAGTTCAAGGAGGGTAGCAGATCGAAATCTCGCTAATTCGTGACGGTGACGATCATAACGTCACGAGGTCACGGAAACGAGGACCCCAGACCACTCTCGCGCGCTTACAATCTTGGCCGCCACGGAACATACCAAAGCTACTGTCATGACAGCCATCCTTATGGGCGGCATATAGTAGTCCGATATCACAGCTCGTGTGTAAATATGTGTCCATCCATTCTATTCCCCGTCCCTGCAAAATAAATTTCACGATATACAGCAGAGAACAACAGCATTTGTGTGGTGGTAACAGGTTCAGATAAAACAAACACAACCAGTTGATGGGCGCAAATCCTCGACATATTGCACGAGCTTACTTTCTATGTATATGTTACAAATCATAAATGCGGGTTGTCTCAACCACATACTGCCCCTACCAGAGCTGGGTCTTCAATCGGTAACATGAAGCATTGGCCTTGCTGTAAACTGTGGCTCTCGACCAGTCCACATAAAAGCAAGAAATTATCGGAATTTCTAAAGTACACTACAGTATGATACAAATCGACAACAAACAAGTCTATCGAATGTAAAACTGGACGTCAGTATAAGTACCCGTAAGTGAGATGAAAATGCGTGAAGAGTCCGTGGTGAATGTATGCGTGCGAATGGATAGAGCAGGGTGATGACTATGGTATGATGAAGCGTATCTAAATCGTAGAATTTCAACGTGTTCGTTACAGGTCGTGAGGGAGGGCGAGGGAGGATTTTTTTGGTTTTGCACAGGTAAAGAGGTCGAGAAGGAAACTACGAGCGTGCATAACGACTCGCTTTCCTAATCCGCTCGCCATACTTCCAAAAGATCCATGGCCTGTCAACAATAAAGAGAATGAATTAGTGTCGATTTCAGGAAGTAGACATAGACGATTGAACTTACGCAGGACACCCAATAACGATAGCGACAGCCGCCAATATCGAATCACCCTTCCCGTATCCTAGAGCTTTATACATAGCAGGCGCAAACAGCGGGAACCCGAAACCAGCGCAAGACCTTAGGAACGCCACCGCAGCAAGCGCTACACATCAAAGTCAGTATCTGGTACGAAGCTTTCGAATACAGAATATGATGCATACCTGAGGCGGCGTGCAAAGTGAACGCATCAATGACATATATCTGTATAGACTGGAAGTTGAGGATAACACCCGCGCCAACACACGCGATGCCGATGTCGGGGACTATCCAGTGTATGTTCGCGCGTGCGGTCCAGCCTGTGATGAACAGCCCAACGGGGAGGAATATAGTACCAGGGACCATCGAAGGCAGTCGATACTCCGGCCTGCCCTTCCCGCCGTTCCTCTGCGTAAGGTACACATATATCCTATCCATGACACGCGCGTTGAGCTGCGACGCCCCCGTCAAGCCCACACCGAGCGCGATATAGTGCAACCCGGCGATACCAACGCGCTCGCGGTAGATACCCTCGAATATCGACGGTATCGTCGTCAAGAACACTGCAATCCCATTAATCACCAGTCCAAGTAACTGTTGAGATGAATGAAGAGACTTACGATACATCAGTCCGTATATGAAGGCCATGTAGATTCCAAGTACTTGGATGATGGGCTCGCAGAACCATAGTTTGAACGGACGGATGAGCGCCTTGGCGAATATATGCTGCCATTGTCTGTCTTGATTGTCGAATTTTGACCGTACGGACTGCGGCGAGCGGCGTACTGCCCCGCTCTTTTCTGGATCTGCTGCGTTCCTTTCTAGTTCTTTGCGGATCTTTGCGGCTTTTCGTTCGAGGAGTATAGGTGCGAATGCTGCATAAACCAACTCATGCGTGAGTACAGAGTTCAAGTAAAGTAGTGAGTGGGAGGTGAAGACGTACTTTCTTGGAGGAAGAACATTCCTAGGATCTGAATACCACCATCCACTATACTCGTGGACCAGAACACCCAACGCCAAGTTGACCTTTCTGCTATCCAAGCGCCTGCAACAGGGCCAACGACAGGACCAAGGAGAGGCGCCAATGAATACACGGCAACAGCCTTTCCTCGTTCCTCTGGAGCCCAACAGTCACCCAGGACACCTCCACCAATCTATAGCCAAGGAGATGTACATCGTCAGTACTCCGTAGGTGACAGGTTCATTGTGAGAAGGTTACGTACGGATAGTGGGGCGCTACCGCCAAAGCCGGCCATGAGACGGAAACCGAGCAGTTGTCCTTCATTTTGGGCAAACCCACAGCCAAGATTCCACGCTATAGATAGTTTAAGCAATGACGTCAGAAGCGGTCATCTAGAGTAGGATATGGACTTACCAAGATACCACAGGTTGGCTAACTGAAGTACTCGCGAGCGACCGTATATTTCACTGAGTGGGCCGAGGAAGAGCGGACCGAACGCTGGATGTAAGTGGGGCATGTGAGCAACTTCTATGCGAAAGGCAGGGATACTGACATACCATATGCAAGAACAAAGATTGATGTTGTTAGTGCGATAACGACGGTGTTTGTGATCCCGAATTCTTGGGCGAGCTGACCAGTAGCTGGTGCAACCATCGAAGATGACACAGGACTGATGAAAGTAAATGCAGAAATGATCGCTGTGGCAGCCCATTTTCGTCTGATTGTCCAGCTATTTGACAGTTGTGAGTATGGGCGACAAAGATACGTATGACGACCACTCACTTCTTTGGGTTCTCTGGGTCGTCAGGACCTTCCCAGTCCACTATCAACACATCCTCCTTGTCCTCATCCACAGCGCTCACATCCGACGCCCGCTTCCCTTGCACATTCTTCTGGTTTCCACCCTCATCCTCGTCCGGTTCTGCCTCAGGATTAGGATTCCCTGGAGACTTTTCTTTCAATGGAATGTCTACAGGCTCTTCGCGAAGTGTTGGGGTCGGTGTGTCCGACGCAGAGTGACCTGTACCATTCGGCTGCGATGTTGCTAGTGTCGACGACATGAGTACGCACGACGTTGAGAGCAAAGTTGAGGATACGCACCACCTGGTCCCGGGGTGTATATATGGACGTCACAAGTGAGAAACTTGATAGACTTCGTATGGTTCCGTCAGCGTGTAGATCTTCTCGCCGCGGATGCCGAGTGATGGAGTCTGCCCGATATGGAAGTACCATCATTCTTACCGGCGCTACGTGTGCTATGATTGGCTGGAGCTTAAACGTCGGCCGATCGGAGCTGACTTATCGAGACCGGCGCGGCCAATTTCTGTGCTTGTTCGCGCCGAATTGTAGGATCCAGTTTGTAGTGGACCAGGCCGCGACATGGCTGCACCGTCGGCAGCGGACTGTGGCCAGATTAAGTTCTGTGCTGACTATAATTAGCACTTCCTAAGCTCTAGTAACGCGCCGAATATTCATGATCCTCACGGGATTCTGCACAGAGGCTCTGAAGGCTCTCGCTGAAGTCAGGTCATGTATTAATAGTTGGCTAGAGCAACCACCTTTGCATGAGTAACTCTACACTGTAATCCACCTGTAGTTGTATCCGTATTATGAGATATAGTGAGTAACGCGCAGTGTCCCTGTTGGTATTAGGTTAACAACGAGCGCAAGCCACCATGCGTGCATCCACTGCCACTTACTTACTGTCATGGATCACTCGGCGAGTTATGCTGGAATGTAAGCTGCTCGCGCCCTTTATTATGTCCGTTCGAAACACCGAGATGTCGGCATACTTACAGTCGTCCCAGGTACATTCGTGCTCTCTCCGGCTCAAGTGAAACAAAGAGCAGCGGGAGACTGACCGAAGGCACTAGGCTATGTCCTTTCTTTATGCGCGCGAAGCATTACTTTGTAAGATGACTCACTTGGTGTAAATTCGTGACCGTGATAGCACAGCATTTTAGTTTGCATGACAAGCAAAATACCAAGTATGCGAGTACTTACTACGAGCTTTGAAACTCAGACTACGGTGCGTGGACTTGGCGTCATTCTCGCACGCCACAAAGTCCCGGATCACGGAGTGCTCGATCGTTCCGTTTGCGCCACATTTCCCCATATTTCTCGTCGCAGCGCTAGCTGAACGACCTACAACACCAGATGTGTTTTGCACAACCTCGCAATTGCGGTCCATCTAAATGTTAACCATCTAATATAAACTGGCTCAGAGACAGCTCAATTCACTGCGCAGGAGAAGATTCACAGTCAGCCGCAACAAAGCAAGAAACCGTTCGTTATTGCATTTATCGCGAGTAGTACTACAAAATCCATTACAGTAAGCAACTTCTATAGTGTATGATTGATACAGAGAGGGGTGTCATATATCGGCGTCGGTACGAGCTACAATCCACAACGACAACAAGAGACTAGAAAAGAAAATAACACAGCGAACGAGAGCTGCAAACCACGACAAGAGCCAAGAGATGTTTACATGCACGTATATAGATTCAGTTCACGAAGTCGTGAAGATGGAGTGTCAAGATCAAGCCGTGAGACCAGGCGCCTGAAGCGTCTCAAACCCATGGTGCGTCGTCGAGTAATCCTGCACATACCCATCCGCCATAGCAGCAGCCCTCGGTTCAGACCACGAAAACCTACACAACATCACAAACGTCAACAATCTCCCTTACCAACGGGTCGGCCAGTAGGTTAGATACGTACCCAGGCATCATCATATTCTGCCAATACGAAGGGTTCTTCAACGCCAACAGCGCACCCAGCATCTCATCGTCCGCGCTCCCCGAACTCGAGTTGAAATCCATAATCTCCACAGGCCCGCCCTCCGCCGTCGTGTACGCCGCATCGGGCTCGTACACAGGTTCGTGTTGCACCACGAAGCTCTGGTCCATGTTCGTGGTACCCTGCGTCGTCGAAGAATTGCTCGACGTTGCGCCTGAATCTTGTGGTGCGAATGAGAAGACCTGTTGACTGCTCCCTGTGCTCATGTCGCCTGTTGAAGTGGAAGCGGAAGTAGAGGCGTGAAGGTCGGATATGGTCTGTGCTGGAGGGGGCTGCGCGTGTAGACGGCCGGTGGTGGCGACGTCTCGTCTGTGTCTTGATAGTAGACCAGCGAGGAAGCGGGCGTGGAGACGTGGGGTGTGTCTGTCGTCGATGGCAATCTCTGGAGAGTTGAGGGTTTGGATCAAACGACCGATGAGTTGGAAGATGTCTTCTTCTTGGTCTTTCGTTATCAACTTCGAGAAGTCGGGCTTCAAGAGCTATGAGGAGGGTTAGAATGCTAGTATACTCGTACACGGAATGTTACGCACTTTGAGAAGGAAAGCAGACGCGAATGTACCGAATATGAAGTGGCCTATGAGGAACTATGAGCCAAAGGCAAGTCTAGGACTACGAAGGATACTCACTATCAGGGGCGTAGCGCATAAAGCCTGTGGGTGCGAGACCATCTACCATAGCTGAGATGACAGCCTTGGCAGCTTGGAAGCACTATGAAGGATCATCGTTACTGACGAATGGGTCGACCGATGGAACTCGAACCCTACCTTATCCACAAAGACACGATCCTCAAGCTGCATTCCTCGTCTGAAAGCCTGCTGGAACCCAAAGGAGTACATGACAAGCCTAGAGTAGTTCGTGAAGCTGGATAAATGACATTCAGTGCACGTCAGTCATGCTTTACATGCGAGCGTCAACCCGGAAAGGGACTTACAAAGGAAGTAGCTTGGACCGGAAAGACACAGAAGGGTCTCCTAATAACTGTCAGGATCGTGCAAGGTAGGGTAGCTGTGGCGTAAGGACGCACTGTTCACATCGTCCTCGCTCTCTAGTCTTATCTTCCAGTCTTCGTAGTATCGAGTTAGGTGCTCATCGTGCCTGAGAGTAACCTCCTTGAAGTCAAGACGCTAGCCAGCAATGCGTTAGAAAACGGCAGCATTGATAAACATCGATTTTACCTCGTTCAGACCACTCTGAGAGTCAGGGTCGCTATACACCTCTTCATGGAATCGGGCCATGATACGAAGTTGTGAAGTATAGGCGCATAGACCCGAATCATACTGTGAAAGGAAGGGTAAGCAAGCGCGTTCCCGGTGCACATGTGATAGCAATAGATACATACGACATGGTTATAAGGGGACATCCTGTACCATTCATCCGATCTGCGAACGATGCTACATCGTACGTGAAAAGAGGTCAACATTTTGTCGACTTTCATAACCAATGACGCATGCACTTACTAATCCTCCTTGATCGTCGAAGGCTTTCCGAACTGCGTCGCAGTAGATTTGTCCAAATTGTAGCAATTCAGCCACACACGGATCCTGTTCATGATCTCTCGCTCGTGGCGTTCCGAAGTCGGCTTCACAGTCGGCATGTGGTGTAGGTTCAGGTCGGTGGCGATTCTGCATACATCATCTATGATCAGCCACCACAAGTTATGCAAAAGCATGACCGCAAATGTGGCTTACCGGATAGCGAGACCGGTGTATAGCCATCCACGGTCTTCCTCCCATCGTCTGGCAGGTACGCCGTAGATACTCAAGATAATGTATGCTTGCGCGAGCTCAACTGATTTCCATCCTGACCACGGACGCGAAAATGTCAGTGATGTCGAACGTGGAGAGGGAAAGGACAAGACAGCATTTACCTGTGATAAGCGCGTTAGCTGCCGCATGTTTGGCAAAATGCATTGCAATCGGATAGATTTCCGATTTTTGCTCGTAATACCGGGACGCCACCGCACATACTGCAAAGACGTATCCAGTTAAGGTCATGACCATTAACGAAATGTGGTGCCACATCGCATGACTCACCAACTGTGAACAAGAAAGGACATCGTGCAAACGTTGTCGAAGGGGTGTGCAGTACCGGGTCGAGCACGGAGACGTGCACATTCAAGCGGGCGAAAAAGCTGTGTATATAAGCCCGCTCAATACCCACCGAAAGGCGATGTGACATCACAGAAAGGGCAACGTACATCTCGAACAGCTTATCCACGTCTTCCGGGGTCACTAGTCCGTGGACCAAGATATCGGGCGGGCTGTGTTGCTCGATGAGATTAGCACGGATATCGAGATCATAAGCGGGGCCTAATTAGATCTCATTTAGCACAGACCGAACAGCATGCTAATCTGATAAACACCCACCAGGCAAGAAGTATGTCTCGTTCGCCACTCCCTGTTTCACTGTGTCAGGATACTGATGCGCGTGTATCAAGATATCATCATGCACGTACGACGTTATCATCATCGGTGTCGTCGTCGCCCTTCGTCGACGTCTTCTTCGTGTTGTTGAGCGATAGGTCAGCGATCAAGCCAAGAGGTACTGCAGTATCTGGTAGCAGCTGCATCTTCTTCTCTTCTTCCTCGAGCTTCACCGTACCCACACTGCCCCGCTCCGTGTTCTCGCCACCTTCTTCGCCCTCTGAGTCCGATTCTTCCTCCCCATCGGTGTTCTCGCGTGTGCGAGAGTCAAGATTGAAGGCCTGAGAGCCTCCCGTTCTACCGGCTGTCCTCACGCTGTCTTGAAGTCGATCCAGCCAAGTCAATATGTTTTGCTTGTTCTGATCAGACGGCGATGTTGCCATCCTATACGAAGCAATCGAAAGGGGTGTCGCGATATAGGGGTTGTGCAGCTAAGACAAATCGCACAGTCAGAGATCACATTTCATGGAGATATCGATCAACTTACTTGCTTGAGTAACGACTCGATAATTGCATCCTTCTGACGGATCTGCGCAAGCAGATATTCACGTTTACTAGATTCGGAAACGATGTTAGCAACGTCATCGGAATGGTGGTCTGCTTCCACTGGGACTATGCACATCTTGACGAGAAACGTGGATGTGAGACAAAAAGGGCGGGCCCAGTACCTGACCGCCGCTTGCGCCCTACTTAAGAGGAGTAGCGCACCGCATTTCGGAGATGGTGTGCAAGCGCCGGAATGATCAGAGGGGGAAACTCACTTGGGTGTATTACGAGGTTTGCGTCCCTCGACGATACAGTGATGTCCGCTAGTTCTGCACCGCCGGCACGTGTTGTCACCCCTGGGGAACTCGCATCTCATCTATCGAGGCGTTAGGCAGAAAGGGTTTCGCGGGTAAGGAAGATAGATTGGTAAGGAGGCATGCAAATGACATTTGTGAGAAAATTTGCCACAATGCTGGCTAAGCCCAAAAGTTCGAGCTCACCTTGAGCTTCTTGCAGTGTGTACATGCGCCAGGTCTGCAAACGCCCGTTCAGCGCGTGCCATCAAGCGTCAGGCGGGACGTCACCGGAGGCACGAAATACCCGGAAGGCGGTAGGCGACGGAAGTCGAGACGACCGGTATGCAGTCCAGGATGAACGAGCAGCAAGGGGGAAGTGGTAAGCGAATGAAAGGGCCAACGCATTCGAAGCAAAGGGACGGTGAGGACGCGCCGATCGGGAAACCAGGTAGAGGATGAGTGTCGAGGAAGAACGTTCGGAAAGCGAATGAGTGGTGATGGGAATCGAAGGAATTTTCAGCATTGCGAAGGTAGATATAGAAGAGGGACTTACAGTCGCTGAGGGTTAGTTTCTGGGCCTCGCAAAGGTGGAACTGCTGACTGAGGGCCATCTTCATCCTCACTGGCCGTCGCAGGTTCCACACTTGGATCGGGCCGGGCTCGTTTATTAGATTTCCTCCTGGACGGCGCTTCGCGACGTTCATTTGGAGAGGAGGAAGGATTGGGGACTGGGGCTGAGGTCGTGGGTAGGTGAGAGGCGTACTGAGGAATCTCGTCCGTACCGGTCCACGAAGAAGGAGAAGTATTTGCACCTGGCAAGGGATTGACATCCGAGTGCGGGGTGTAGTTGCTACCCGATGCAGAGGCGGCTCCATCTACGTTTGAAGAGAATGAAAACTCGAAGTCCTGATTTCTGTCTGTAACACCCGATGGAGGGAAATACGACTCGCTCGCAGCAGCAGGCGCGCCCCGAGCATAATGGGGCTGCACCTGCACTTGCGGCTGCTGATATGCCATAGGATCAACAGGGCCCGACTGTGCTCGGAATCCCCGGCGGTTAATATTATTTGAATGAGGTACTTGAGATATCCTAGGCGGCCCTGACACAGTGCGAGTCGAAGCGTATTGCTGGTGGTATGCATCGTGGTTTGAGCTCTGATGAGCGGTGACTTGGTATGGGGAAGGAACGAAATTATAATGGTTCGGCATTGGCTGTGTGTGTTCTTGCGGAGCCATGGAGGATGGTTCGACGCCATAGTGCATCTGAGACATATCAGCAGTGGTCATGTCTCCTGGATGCGCGTACTGAGTCTGCTGCTGGGAATTTGCGTAGTAGTTTTGTATCCACTGCTGATATTCGCCATTGTCGTCTACTGACAGCCCAGGCTGGTCAGGCCCGTAGTAGGATATAGGTACGTTCATGGATGGAGGCTGAGCGAGGGGTTCCGCGGAAGCAGAAGAGCTGCGACTTTGGATACCTGCAGATAAACCCCTCGAGGGACGGGTTTGGGTGGTAGATAGGGCGTGGGGCTCGTGGTGGTCCAAGGATGGATAGTTGGTATCAGCGCTGGACATTGAATCAATCAAGGAGCGTGAGAGCACGTCGCGCACAAGATCAAAAGGAGCTGAACTGCCACTGGCCTGGCAGGTTTACTGGGGAACCTTTGAACCTGAGGGGTTGAGGACAACGCAAGAATACGTGACGGTTCGAGGTCAAGATGGATCTTAAGAGTTCGTAAAGGACATTAGAGAAGCGCTTGTCGTTGCGGAGTCTGCCGAGCGTTGATGTGGGCATTACGCACCTTGCCCTTCCTAGTCGCATACATCCACCCCGTACACCCGAGGCGATGCAGGTCATTACTCGGAGGTGAAAACTGCACCATGACACTATCGCACATAACGAACACACTTGTACGGAGATGTTTGTACGTAGCGTGCGAATCCGATACCGCAAGTGTCGGGCTTCTCGAGGGCTATGCTTGGAAAAACATCCGTGTTCGAAATGCCGGCCAGCCGCCAACGACTTTGAAGAAGAAGGTTCATGATGGATAGCCCACTTCACGAGGCTATGCGATGGAGGGCAGCAAGCTAACAGTCGTAAGGGTGAGCCTTCACACATGCTGATAGAATTGTTGACTGGCTATATGCGCGCGTTCTAGTGGCATCGGGTACCTTAACTCCGTCAAGTTCTGTATATGTCCCTGGACCCACAGAATTACGCAACTTGCTGCTTCTACAATCTAGATGCTGTGCATGTTGGTCCCAGGTCGCTTTGTTTCGCGACATATACACCCTCCGGAGTGAGGTTTTGCGGATGCTCCCACGCTAGTTGGCCGCTGCAGCCACGAGCGCCCATACCCGTGAATAAACGTGAGTTATCCCAACATATGTGATCATCATCTTAGTACACTAGCCAACACCTGTTTTTGTCTTTGTAGTGAGCAATCGCGCACGCATATATCCAGTTGTGACCATACCGGAATGCTTGAGGAGTTGATCAAGTCCGTGCTCAGTGGACGGGGCTGGTGGCTCTCTTCTGGTGTATCCGTTGATATTGGCGCATCTGCGTGTGTGGGTTGGGAGGAGAAGACCCCACTGCCATGGTGACCTATTCAACTGTTGCTCAACCGTGTCCGCAAATAGCTGACCCGATGTCTCTTCTACCTAGACACATGAACACACATGAACATGCCCATGCGGAGACATCCCCGTGAAAGACTATCTGGTTCTAATCATTGAAATTCTTCCTACGACGAGCTTACTCAAAATATGCTGCAAGCTTTTGCCTCTCGTCTGTGTGAAGATACATGAGTTCGACACGATCGTTCTCACGTAGCACCTTCACAGTCGACTAACCCCAAGACTTATGAAGCCCCTCCGCATGCTCCGTTTGTCATCTGCGCTGAACAAGGTTCCTGTGTCGATGGTTGCCCTCGGATCCCCTCTCACATTCTCAAAGTATCACTTTGTCATGAGCTGCAATCAAGCCGTGAAGATGCGCTACGATCCTCCCGGTTGACCGTCGGGATGACCGCAAAGAAGCATGTCTGCAGCTATAAATATCGTGCGCGTTCGCTTTCTGCTTTACTGCCTGCTTATTTTTCTCAGTAGACCCAATCAAATCGTGTTAGGTCTGAGATTACCAGCCAAATTCGCTAGCGATTATTGTAATGCAGGAGCGTTCGACGTTTTGCAGAGACGTTGCGCATTCGGATCTCATAAGATTTGAGCAGATCGAGTTCAGTAAGTACATCCTTTGCTCATAAATCTGAAGTCGGCTACCTAAGAAATTTCAGAGTAACTACTCCAATTCATTTCAGACCCTTGCGCATCGACAGTAAACTTGCAAACCTTCCTCATAACGAGCAGTCCTGTGCTGGTTGCTTGCGAGTGGGTAGTTGAATATCTTACCAAGACTGGTTTTAACACGCCTATCCGCCACCTCTAGTGCAACGCTATTCAGAGGAAATATGAACACAAGACATGACTACATACCAAGTAAGCACTGCAGAAATTAAAAACGCTGGTGCAATAAGCTCTGTAACAGCCGCCCCTTTGACATCTCATCAGATCCATTCTAATCCCGCTCGTCGGATAACTATCCACTTCCATGTGTGTGGCCGCCTCGTATGCCGACGACACAGTGGCCACGACCGATGTGGACTGTCTTAACCAGTATTGTACTACTAACTCGAACAGTTATTCATCAGCTCGGAATATCCCTTGCGCATACCTGGTGTAGTCGGCTTCTACCGATACATGTCTAGAGCTACTTAAGATTATCACACGCCCCCATCAATCGTGAGGCCTCGAGGACCGGTATGTTAGCATCAGATGAACCATGTACAGCTATGTCTAATGCAGGCGTAACAGGTGAATAGTGTTCCGGACTCACCTCAACAGTCACTCAAGACGGCCAATTCAATTTGCGAGTTGAATCTCTGTGTTTAGCATATGACACGCACCGCCCTCAAGTGTTTTACTAATAATGCAGAGAATACCGAGAGTTTCTGCGTGTTCTAGGCCACAAAACACAAGCACATATATCGATGCTCCACACACAGGTATCATATACTTCGTCGCCACCGATTTTGGAGGCCATGTCTTGTGAGCTGCTAGCGTGTTGAATGTTACGTGAGGGCAGTGTCTGTATTGTCGGCCCTATGGCCGCCGTGGACCAGAAAACCATTTCGAAAGAAGTTCTCGTTGCATGTGGATCGTCATCATCTCGGAGGAGAAACTTTCCACATATCTGCATGGTGCGAATGTAACTTCCCTACCTTGCCACGTGCTGAATTGAAATTGTGTAGAGAAAATACTTATACTAGACCTTAATAATGGTCCTAATGTATCTTCAACAGCTCATAAGGATTCAGGCCGCCATGATGTAACTTGTAACGTCAGGTATACGATCCTCTGGTACGACCTTTCTGTTGTAGCCTTGTAGAAACACAAGTGCATGACCGTGTCACCAAGATTATCGCCCCGATCTGAGGTAAACATGTTAACGATGCTGCGCTCACGGGCGCCGTTACGCGACGGAAGACACACATGATTCCCAGGCGGCTTCAACTGAATAGGTACGAGCTCTAACTGCTTCGACTTCGAGTGGTTACAAGGTGACAAAGATATGCTTCAGAGCTCAGGAAGAACTTTGCGAGATGTATTACAGGGCATAGGGGTGGATGCTCCAAATACGAGTATAACCAACGCGGAAGATAGACACTGCCAGCAGGGAGGTTTCTAGATTGCCCGGAGATGTAAGCATGGGGAACGGGGGAATATTCTCGCAAGGTGATTGGTCGCACATTCCCCCGCATGTGGGAACGTTCTGATCTGAACGTACGACAACAGACCCTGTATTCTCATGTGCCGGTGATCTAGGTATATGTACTCAACACCATTCTGGTGTGGCGTCCTCAAAGGTTTCTCGTGCGCGTCCATCTGCCCAACAGACTCTTCTTCCAGGATGCTCGACGCGTTTGGTTCAGGCTCCCTATCGTGGGTATACATCGCAAGCTTTGTGGTTGCGGCACTCTACATTCGGTCGAGGCTGCGGTATTCTGCGGTGAGTGGTTTACTTTCTCATGGCTGAGAAATGCCGGAACTCATGCTTGGATGCGCAGTACGACTCCATACCTACTGTAGGATACTCGTCACCGCTGCTCTCGTACATCACTGCTTTGCAGTTCTACGTCAATCCCAACAAGTTCCTTGAAGAGGGGTACTCAAAGGTCAGCACCAGTATCTTGTAATTGCTTAAGACATGTACTAACTATTCCCGGTGGACAAGTATCGCGATGGCATCTTCAAGATCCCCTACCTCAACTCATGGCACATCGTGGTTTCCGGGCCTAAGCTCATAGACGAGCTGAGACAAGCGAAGGATGACGAGTTGTCGTTTGCAGAGGCTGTAGCAGAGGTGAGTTTGTCTCTCTGCTCATACTACAATTATTCCCCCACCCATATATGTATATTGTAGTCCTTACAACAACGACACACTATGGGAGAGGAGACGATGGTCAACCCTTACCACATTCCTGTGGTTCGTGGTGAGCTTACCAAGAACGTTAACAATGTTCTGCCCGATGTCCACGACGAACTTGAGCAATGCTTCCCCGAGATTATACCTCTGAACGATGGTATGCACGACTCCAGTGTCAAGTGGACTATATATTCATCTTTTAATAGAATGGACGTCCTTCACGGCCATGGAGAAGATCCTGCAGATTGTTGCAAGAGCCAGCGGTCGTGTCTTCGTAGGGATTCCCGTCTGTGAGACAACTTGTTCCACATCATCCCGTGGCCTGATACTGACGATGATCACCATGGCGCGCATATGTCAGGTAGAAACAAGGAATATCTTGATATCAGCATCGCATACACAATGAAGGTTGTCATTGGCGGAAAGCTCTTGGGTATGCTTCCTTGGTTCCTCCGTGGGTCAGTAATCTTCAACGTGGGCTTCTGAATGCGCCGACGAGCTGATTCCATGTCATATATTTCAGCATCGCTGCTAACGTATTCACATCTCGCAAGGAAAGTGTTGATCGGGTCCTCAAATATGTCGCGCCCGTTATCGAAGAGCGTCGTAAGAACATGGAACTTTATGGCAAGGATTGGGCAGATAAACCGGTATGCATCGCAATCTTTCGCGATGCAAACAACGCACTGATAACGGCACTACAGAATGACCTGCTTCAGTGGCTCCTTGATTCGCCTGCGGGACAAGCAGAGTCTGTGCCTGACATGGCACAACGACTCTTGGTGCTCAATTTCGCATCGATACATACATCTTCGATGGTACTGGTCTTTCTGACTGCCCTTTTACGATGCTTACTGAGATTTAATGCTACACTATGCTCATAGACTTTCGCCACCGTCTTATACCGCCTCGCCGCAAACCCCGAGTATATCCACCCACTGCGTGAGGAAGCCGCGGCTGTAATCGCAGATGAGGGTTACACGAAGACTGGCATGCAGAAGATGCGCAAGGCGGACAGCTTCATCAAAGAGTGTCAGAGACTACACTCATTCAACTCTCGTATGTTGCTTTCCCCCACTTTACAGAATCGAGTTGCTCAACAGCGTGTAGTGGGTATGCAACGCCTCGCGCTCAAGGATTACGTGTTCAAAGACGGAACTTTCATCCCCAAGGGCACGTTCGTCTCCGTTGCGCAACGCGCCACACACACCGAACGAGACTACTACGAGAACCCATATACCTTCGACCCATGGCGATTCTCGAGAATACGTGAGGAAGAGGGAAACGCGACTAAACAGATGGCGACGACGGCTAGTGTGGATTACGTTCCGTTCGGCCTGGGAAAACATGCATGGTGAGTGTATTATTTTCGAAGGGATAGAGATATTGTAATTAACTGAGTGTATGAATGTAGCCCAGGTCGTTTCTTCGCTGTGGCAGAGCTCAAGGCGATGCTCGCCTGGCTTGTATTGCACTACGACGTCAAGATGGAGAACGAGGGCGTATTCCCCGAACCAATCTACTTCCAAGCACAGTCTCCCCCGAATCAGACGGCGAAGGTCTTGTTCAGGAAGAGGCAGACGTGAGTTTCAAATGGTACTTTCGTCGGCACTTGGGCAATTGCGTAGCCCGTTAGCTAGGGTGTCCGGTGCAGTGCATCTTTTACGACTTTTATGACCAGCTGCTTTTCGGTTTATATGCTTGCCGACCAACCTGCGTGATGGGACTTTTTGCCCACCGGAGGCGTCAGATGTACAATACACGGGTCCTCATCTGGAATACACGCTATCAGGGATTCGAGTATTCAAACATTGATTATTGGTCTATCTCAGAGTGTTCATGCACGACAGCGCTACATTGTCCCTTTTAATCTACTTTCCGCGAACCAAACGTTGGTCCACCAAATAACGCCGCCACCCTGTCGGATATTCTCGCCACCCCCAATCCAACGCCTACAAGTAGCCCAAGGTCAACGGCCACCAAACTCGCAGCAGCGTTCATGAACCTCGGAGCGAATATTTTCCACACCATCAGATGTCTTCTCAGCCATGCCGCGGTCACCGCGCTTCCGACGAGGAGAGTACTGTGGTAGAGCATCATGCCCAGTGCAGCACGTACACTTTCTCTGCGAGCTTGCTCGTACGACGCGGGGTGAGGAAGGGGAGCAACGTTCCAGAGGGCGACCAAGGGAGCGGTCATGCCAAAGAGAAACTGGGGGCCGAACGTGTTCAAAATTACAAGGAGGGGGGATAGAGGGTAGGTTAATGTCGGTGTAAGCACGAATGCGGCCTTCCATTGGATGGAGGATATCGTCGACTGGTGGCCTGTTGTGTAGTACGTGTGTAGAGCCAATAAGGCGAGAGGTACTATCTCAGAAAATGAGACGGACGCGCTACCACTGGGGAGGGTATCGAGGTTTAGTGCATCGGAGGGCGTCGCAGACGAGAATGCAGCATCGAGTGCGTGTACGTCCCGAACACTGTCAACCACCTCCAAATATGCCAGAAGGGCTATCGCCCCAAGGCCAAGGACAACTTGAGCCGTCGGCTGGCTGGTAACGTAGAACAATCCCAATGATATAGACCAGAAGATAACGTAAGGCGAGCCGAAAGCGTTGGCGAATCCAATGACGGTGACCTGCTTCTTTTCATGGCCTGCAGCAGAGTCCTTTGCGGACACTTGGAGGCATAGAGGCACGACAAACCACAGCAGACCACCGAGGATCAACGTGGTCAGGGTGGCTCCCCAACCGAAAGCAGTTCGGGAGATGCGTAATGTACTTGACCAGGACGGCTCCAGAACGTCGGTAGTGCCAGCCCATTCGAGCAGCCAGGCCAGACTGCCTTGCATGAGAACTGCTGGTAGCACATACGGAAGGAAGAGTCCTGCGACGCCTTTGTCGGATTGAGATATGCGCAGGAAACGGCGGATGATCCATGGCAGAGCAAGTGCAGTCGGTATGGACAGGACAAGGATGAGGAGAGGGGGAGACGTCAATGACGCTGATGCGTAGAACGTGACATGACAATTTGGCTGCTGTTCCTCTCTGCAGACCGTACTAGTGGCCATAAGTCTGATGCAGGCGGCGAAGAGACCGGAAAAACCGAGGATGCGATAGCGAAGACGACTGGTAGGTGCTGAGAGTCCAGTGAGCACGCTTGGAATGAGAGTCGAGAGGAGAAGGAAGGTGATTATTCGGTCTTCCCACACGACAAACGAATTTGAGGCGAACGCGGCGGCATGCAAAAACATTGGAAGGGGCAGAGATCTCAACTTGGCGAGGGATATCCGGGGAGGTGCGTATATTAGACTGGAAATCATGGCTGCTAGTCCCCCCGAAAACATGACTTGCTGAAGGACGTCAACACCCAACTTGTGCCGCCATAGGAAGCCAAAGAGGCCAATAACAGCTGCACCGCCCGACGAAATAAGATTCTTGCGCAGGAATTGGCCTGCCCAAACTTCCCAATTGTCCTTGTCCTTTTCCAGATGGCTCCAAATACCCCAGGTGGCGAGCGTACTCAACACCATGAGTATGAGTCCTATACCGATCAGCGCAATATTGAACTGCGCCCACAGTGCCCTACATACGCTCAGAACGGTTCGCATGTACCCATCGAGTGCAAGCCAACTGGTGGCAGGGGTTTCTTCAGCTGTCATATCCCATATACGTTCGAGTGAAGCCCAAGCGTCGTCCAGTTCACCGCCGTATGAGCTGGCGCGATATGTGTGGAGGTAGTTCCGTATTTGAGCTGCATTTAGCTTGAGTGCCTCGTCGAACCGTTTTCCGTCTTTGTCCTCCCAGAATAACTCGGGGATAATGGAGCCGAGGTTGTTGTAAGGAATTGGAAGCCCGAGGAGCAGCGAGAGAGTGGGAACCAGGTCGATTTGCTGGATCGAGCGATGAGATACGAACGCGCCAGGGAATAGAGCATGAGGGGCCAGTCGCTCGTTAATTTGGGCGGAAGGGTGTAGCAGCGACCTGCCTTTGCTGTAGAACCACATGGCTGCGGTAACTTCCAGCTCGGTGTCTCCCCCATGGTCGCCCTTTCTGTCCATACCGTGGTCACCCATGAGAATGAGAAGTGTATCGTCGTCCAATAATTCCACGACATCTCGTAGTACTTGGTCCATTTGTTCTAGCTTCGTCTTCATGGTAGGATGATCCGGGCCAAGTCGATGGCCGACATGATCGACGCCCAGGAAATGCCCGATGAGGAAGTCCCATGGTTTCGACTCGTCTCGTAGTAGAGGGAATATGTGTTCTATGACACCGTTGTCTACTGTGTGTAGGTCTTCAACGTTGAAGGAGTCGTATGGATGCGATATATTGAACGAATTAGGATACACAGTCATCCATGTGTCGTCTCCCATCAAGGCTATCTACGACTAGTCTTGTAAACGTGTCATGAATATACATACAGTCCACTCGTACGCACCCTTTTCCCCGCAGCAGTCAGCTGGCTAATGAACGAGTCTTCGAGGTTCGAGGCTCCTCCGAAGTTTGACCCCATGTCAATGAAAGTCGGTAGCGAGCCAGCTGTTATGCCTTTGATTCGCTGTAGTGTAGTGGTTGGCGGATCCGCAAAGGAGGTGTATATGAACGAACGGTCGGGATACTTTTGAGTGAGTTCAGCAGGTAAACGTAAGACATTATGGTGATATGGTGAGGGTGGCTGAGGTGGGTCGGGAGAAATGAAGTCGAAACGTAGAGCATCGATTACGAGTAGAACAGCACGTTTATGCGATCCTACGAACGGTTGTGTATTATTCCAGTCGGAGGTTTCAGACAGAGATAGTCGGCTCAAGAGGAACCCCCGTGTATACAGGTAGATAGCTGCCAGGTGTATGGCGAAGACCCACAGCAATAGCAAGAAACCCTTGTTTGCCATTTCCACGGCCAGTAATATGGATAAATTTTAGACAAGGCTTGAGGTCGCTTGTGTTGTGGACATGAGAGACGGGAGTCGAGTACAAAGTTGAGGCTCGATGAGCAGCACCCTGGGGTATGCAGAGGATGTTGCATATATATTGCCTTCTATCTCTACATCTAATATCCCTTCGGTAGCTCAGTTGGAAGAGCGTGAGACTGTAATTGGTTACCTAAATAGGCAGTTGCTTACGTAATCTCAAGGTCACTGGTTCGATCCCGGTCCGAAGGATTTTTGTTTTCTTACCATTCTAGAGATGCCTACGAGCTCAAATTTTGCAAAAACGAGAAGGAAGAGGCCAGGAGGAAGGGAGGAGGAAGGAAACAAGGCTTGCATCACCGAATTAGCATACGGGCGCCAGGCGTTATGAACGAATTTTAGCCACATCTGGCAACCATGTAGCGTCGGTTCGATCCAGACACATGACATTTCCGTTTGAAGGGCAGTGTTCGTATCTTATGGGTTTAGTTGAACTGTAGCACAGTTTATATGCACTTCCAACGTTCCCCAGTTACCGAAGCTCGGTTGGGAGAGAGGTCGTAAGCCCGTAGATTCAATGCTTTCTCAATGCACAACGAATGGAAACCGTAAACTCGACAGAGTTGAAAGAGACGATTTTAGTGAGCTCGGTATGAGGGATAGCTCTAATTCTGATTATCAAGTACACCACTATACCACATTGTGTCTGGCGATATACCATTCTAAGGGATGAACAATGTAGACCGTGCCCGTGACCGATCGCCGTGCCGTCGTGTATAGTAACGGACTTTAATCTCTATGGCCAGTCATTTGAAAGGACCGCACTAACCATCTGTCCGTGGTGTCAATATACGATAACATCGGTCGGCGTAAAGGTCTCTAGCATACCTTTGGTCGCACTACCGGATTCATTCTTACTCTTGTCAGGGGCCTCGACCCTCGTGCGTTTACTGCTCGAAGGAAATGGCATGGCGTTGGCGCCGTCTAAACGCTTGTTTACTGTAGGTCCAGCCTTCTTCTTAGTACGCGACGAGGAGGCATCTGACTTGCCCTTTGCAGCTTGGTCCTTGGCTGGCGTATGCTCGTCACTAGAAACGCGGAAGAAAGTGTGTCAAAACCAACTAGCACGCCTTCTCGACTGCTGAATTGAGAGACGTACTTTGTCGCAGCAGTGCTAGTTGCTTCCTGTTGAGCAGACATCGTGCGCGATTTCCTGGGGTACACAGAGCACAATGAGAACCATTTTATAAGGATTCACCCAAACTTAAAAATTTCCAGTGGCCGTCCTCCTTTGAAATGGTCGCCACTTCCCAGTTGCCGTTAACTTAGAGTACGACGCCCGACCGCTGGCGAGTGTTACGTCTACCACACAACCGCGCATCTAGCGGGTGCTGACGTCCGTGCACTATTGTGTATAATTCGACCCTGTTTGACGGATCTGCTTTCTTCACCTGAGCATTTTGGTTGGTTTACAATAGGCCTCTGCAGGTCGAGAGGGCTCAAGCTCTTGTCTCTCAAGGTGGCCTACCTCGCTTCCACTTGCCCATGGATGCCGCCCCTCTCGTAAGAGAATGCAGCAGTACTTCTGACAAAGAAGATGCATCTGCCGAAAGTCACTTGAGAGGAGGGGAAGCTAAGCTATGCAATAAGCTCAACGGCTACAGAGAGATTTCCGACTTGCCAGGTTTGCCTAAACCTTACTATTGATCGTGACCAGGAGTGAGGTCGTGGCGGAAGGAGTTGATAGTTGATTTCCGAGAACGATTACTACCAAGATAGAGTTAGCATCGATACGTATGAAATTACCGATCGCGTCGCAATTTTGTCAATGGTCGTACCTTGCAGTGTGATACATCCAGAGGGTTTCGTGCGGATGCGCGCTGCTAGACAGAGTTGTCCTGCTGGCTGCCGGGGGACCGGAAGAAAGTTGACTGCCATGCATACCAGCTGTGTTCATATCCAAGTAGACGGTATGTGAGAAAGTCTGTAGGGCATTAATCGAGCTGGCAATGAAGGAGATCTCTACCCGAGAAGCCCGTAGCACGCACAAGTGTGACAGCGTGGTCGGAAAATTCATGCAGAGTAGTAGAGGCGCACAAAGTGTATTGGCCGTTCAGGTTGTCTAACAGACATGTCTGTCGCATGTTTACTAATGGTGTAGTTGTGGCGGCTTCCAATCCGCGAGCCACGCCTTTACAAATTCAACCTCTTGACTGTGGATTGTCGCGATGACGGGAGGCTCAGCCGAATGGTCGGCCAGCCCGTTCTCGTCCCAATGGTGTACAGTACCTACAGAACAATGGATATCAAGTAGTAATATTTCTTTGTATTGCAGCACGTACCCGAGAGCAGCTTGAACGGTCTGATAGCGGTGTCTGGCCGTTTCTTGGCATCATCACTGTGGGCAGTGTTTGGTCTCC
Source organism: Irpex sp. Y119-03 (assembly GCA_037042295.1). Classification (NCBI taxonomy): domain Eukaryota; kingdom Fungi; phylum Basidiomycota; class Agaricomycetes; order Polyporales; family Irpicaceae; genus Irpex; species Irpex sp. Y119-03. The sequence continues at coordinate 210,490 of JAXQKB010000046.1, forward strand.
AGGGATCCGCTGCAATATAAAGAGCTCAGACTGGAGTCGATGAGCGAAATGTTCTTAAAGTGAGCTCACCCTGACCGTCGACAATTGCCAGCCTATCGGCGGCGATATTCAATCCACCGATCGCGTTCACAGCTTCAACGTCTGGGGTCTCAGGGATAGCAAAGTGCTCTCCGGGTGGGTACGCCTTCGCGGATGCACAAAAAGTCGTCATGTGTCGCGTCATCACAGATAAGAGATTCCCAACTCACAAACTTGCAAATCTGGCTAGCATAATCTAAAGTTTGAAGCTTAGAGATGATCCGTGGATGGCCAGGTGGCGGAGCCGTCTATTATATGTCAAGTTACGTTCAGAGCAACTTAACATAGCCTCAATGGTATTCCTGATAATCACGGGGTACTCACAGTAAAGAACCCCCATTGAGTGCACACTTGGAAGTTCCATAAACGCCAAGTTTGAGACAGATCAGTCTGACTGTAGTCGGCCGGGTTGAAACTTCCGAAACACTGCCCAAAGTAAACTGTGAGAAACTATATGTGGACGGAATCTCCAGTACAAACCTCGTCTTGGGAGGTGCCCTGAGGACATTGAGATGCAATCGTCTATGAATGCTATTAGCTTTGCTAAAGTTACGTTGGCCATATAACTCACCCGAGTGACGTAGGAAGCATAATTGAGAGTGGCATTGCTGACACGAATTCCTGGCGCGATCTCGGATGTCCCATTGCTCGGAGTCCCGAGGGCAGTGCAGAATTTATCAAAGGCAGTAGTCGATTGAGACGGATCCCAGTTTAAGTCCTGCCAGTCACCAAGAGGTGCCTAGAACAGATTCGATCAGGGTTCTTATGTGCGGATCTACCACGACCTGCAACCAGGACTTACGGAAATCAGAGAGGCGACATCTGCATCGTGAGTGACATTCGGCAGGCCGTATAGTGCCTTGATAGCTTGACGTGTTGTGTTTGACCTTTCTAGTAAATCGTCAAACTCTTCAATGGCGACCTCTAGTTGCTTGACGCAGTATGCAGGTGCAAACTGTCTGATGATGTCCATATATTGCCAATCTGATACGGTTGCGTATACAACGCCGCTTGACGCGATAGCACCGTACACGAGGTCGGGGTACAGCACACGCATCATTGCAGAGCGAGCTCCAGCATATGATCCCTGGGTAAGGGTAAACTGGCTGTGTTTCTACCAAGAGTCTCAAAGAAACATACGCCGTAATAAATCCAAGGTGTCCCGGGGGCTGTGATATTTATCGAGATGCCAGGCACCTTCACATTTGCCATGAAATTCGCAGAATCCGCAAAGGCTTGCTTGTTATTCAACCATCTGCAAGATATTAAGCTCTGTGACTACGTGCAAGCTACAGTCTGGACATACGCACCGAAGAGAATCCGTAGTAAAATTGGCAACGGGTACCGACTTTCCATAGTAGCGGTGCTCGAGAACTATGCCGAGCCCACCAGTCGCGTTCGCAAGAATCTGCACAACGCCTTGCTGCAAGTAAGGTAAGCGTCCCGTGCCGCTGCTTTCTCCGGAATCTAACACGATAACAGGGCCTCCCGGTTTGTAGTAGCGGTCGTCGACCCAATATCGTTGTTGAAATGTGAAACCGGTGACCGTAAAGTGATCTAGAGGCTGGGTGAAGTTATACTGCGGAAACGATGGCGCCGCGGTTGATATCGCTGACTCGATGTTGTTTGAGTTGGGTTGAATGGTGCCCTTGTTTAACCTCGATAGCTTGAGCCTCGTTGCGGGATTGAGCAACGATATGGCCTGAGCTTGTCCGACAAGAAGGAAGATGAGGCCAAGTGAGAGTGAACTGGCAAACGGCGACATCTTAGGACGAGAGAGCAAGGGACCTTGAAGGCCCTCTGCCCCGGTTCAAGGCCCTTTATAGCTCGCTCGAACACGGCATCCACACCACAAGGATGTAATACGGCTGTAACAATGCACCACATGGTAAAAAGCATCACTCCGCCCGAGAATCCTGTTTGGGCCAAGAGGTGGTGCATTGTTAGAATCCTTACATACTTGTCGCGTGCTCAACATTGATGAAACTTCGAAACTAGTTCATAAGTTCTATCTAGGTGTGTGCACCATGGTGTGAGCAGTTGGTTCTACAAGATAGAAGTCATCTTACCTCTTATACGGTATACCCGATGAATGTGCGAGAGAATCGAGGTTAGTGCACCTGGTAAGAAGACCCATGAAACGCATGAAGGCGACATCTTGGGTGTGTCAACGAGACACGAGACACAACTGGACTCGGTTCTGGAACGTTAACAGGATCTAACGTTATTTCTGGTGGAGGTGTCATGGTTGTCATTGTGAGTACGTCGATCATAGGTTATATGACTCGGACTTACTGCGAGAGTCGCCAAATTTAATCGACCTGTGCATGCGCGGACGCCTTCGCTGCAAAGATGTCCTATCCGTAGAAGGATACATCAGATTTTCGGGACCAAGTCATGGTTTGCATTAAGGTGGGTGAGCGCTCAAGCGCTCACGATGCTGGTCCCTTTTGGTACTAGTCGCGAAAAAAATTAACCAAGACCATAAGTAGTGCATAACTAGTTGCATTGGCAGCGGTGGTATCAAAATTGTCCTCATAAAAAGCTGTCTTTTTTACATCTGGTAAGTAATATGTGTATAGCCTCTGGATAATGAAATGGGTAAAAAGCGACGACGAAACATCTCCAAGTGGGTAGCTCATAGCAAAACAGAATATGTGAGGACCCAGCGAGAGCAGAGCCTAACAGGAATACGTAGCGTAAATGTGGTAGCAAGTAGTAATAACGAGAAAGTTGGCATGCCGCAGCGAAATGAAAAGAAACTGATTAAATTACCCATGGACGGAACGTGTTTGTGAGGTGAGAATGAGGGTCATAGCTTGAGCTCTGTTAGCACCCGACGTGCGAGCATGTGGTATTGCCAGCCGTCGCCTGACAGACGACGGAAGTGGATGCCATGGAATGGCAGTAGAGGTACCTGCAGGGAGAATCAGTTATCATATATATGCATGCTATGGATATCCTCACCTTTACAATATTAATTTCGAAGCGTACAGCCAGTGAATTCGCTCCGATTGTTTCGAACACCGCTGGGTCAACTTTGCCAGTTGGGAACGGCGCAGAAGGAGTCTGGGGAGGAGCAGCATAGTCCCGAGGTATTGGGGGGAGAACCTTCGAAGCTGCTGGAGACGGTGAGCGCGGCACTGGCGTAGATTCCTCAGTACTCTGCGGCAAAGAGAGAACTTCAGAGCGAGTAGCCTCTGTGGGTTGGGCATGCGACGAGACATGGAAGAATGATGAGGAAGCAGAGCTAGGTGTCATGCTGAGAACCGTACCACCAGATGGTCGACTTGGTAGCTCCTTGTCCTTCCCGTCACGGTCCTTCTCCCTACTCTTCTTCCCAAAGGAGATTTTTGAGGATTTTCGGGCGATGGACTTTCGTGTCGCCTCGGTTTCGTCCGACCCCGTTGAGCCTTGCTTCCGGTGGCCCCGAATCGTTGAAGTTGGCGGTGGGGAGTCGACAATGGAGTTGACGTCAATAGACGGCGCATGTATGCACTCAAATCCACTCTTCGTCTCACGGAACTGCACTTGCATACGCTCCAAAACCTTTCGGATATCCTCCTTGATGATCGCCGGCGGTTTTGACGTAGTGGTTTGCACACTACGATAGATCATACACGATCAATGCACGGAAAGCTTAATAACACTGTTGAACTCACCTGAAAAGACCCTTCAAAAACAACGGCTTGAACTCCTTTTCGTCCGAGCTTTGATCTGCTACTTGCTGCGACGTATCAGCGCCATTAGTCAACGGCGTCGGTGGCTCGTTCTCGTCCTGCTCCGCATTCTCCTCCTCCTCGTCCGTCCTCCCGAACAGCCTATCTCCAAACGGTCGCGATGTAGTACTGAACCCAGTCGACGGTCGACGATGTCTACCAATCGTTCCCGACGTAAACAAACTGGCACCGGTGCTGCTCCTCCGCTCATGACGAGCCGCACGTCCTTGCGGATCAAGCACAGTAGCTGCCCGTCGATGCACAGACCCGATAGGCTGACTCTGACTCTGCGAAATAGTACCCGTAGCAGAAGGAGTCTGGGCTTCCGTGTTGTCTTCTGGCTTCTCGTTGATAGACGGACTTTTCTCTGACCTAGCCAAAGTCTTCTCGTCAGTCTCACCGGACGGTCTTGGCGAGAACCCGCTCAGGATACTCGTTCGCTTGCTAGCGGTACTCCGTACAGAGCCCTCCTTGCCACCCAAAAGACTGCCAAACTTGCGCACGAGAGTCGCGCCCGCGGACATGGGAGGTACCTTGAGCTCGTCAATAGCCTCCTGCTCTTCGAGCTGTTCGGGGAAGGTGGTCAACTCGGGGCCAGCGGTCCTTGGAGGTTCGTGAGGATCGCGCTGAGCATTGCCGTATTCATCCACACCATTGTGCGGACCACCACCACCACCGAACATCCCAACCCATCCCCGACTGATACTCGGTCTCTGGCTCAGACTGTGGCTTCTGCGATGCGCTGAGGCTTGAGGGGCGCGTGGCATAGATGCCTTCGCAGGACTCGGCGGTACACTCGACGCCACTGAAGGTGAAGGAACATCGGGCTTGGTAATGTTAATTGCAGGGTCACGAGCACGGGGCTGAGGGAAGTTGTTAGCAGTAGGGGACGGTGATGCTGCTGCAACGTCGTAGGACATCGCATTGTGATGAGACATTTCCGGCGCAGGCAGTCGGGGCAGAGGCATGCTGTAGTCGGGTTTGGCGGCTAATGCTGTATCGGGCTTGCGCACGGCGGGCTGAGACAGAGTCTTCGCGTTCGTCGGAGCAGCGGCGGGCGTTGGAGCGGTCGGATCCCCGCGATAGCTCGACTCGAGTGAGAGTTGAGAGCTGGCAAAGTGACCAGGCCCATATACCCGCTCTCGCTCCATCTTTTCCCGTGCGAGGAAGTATATCGAGATGAGGGGGTGGAAGCCATAAGTGGGATCGGGAGGTTCACGAGCATGGATATCGGTGAGGGAGGTATGAGAAAGGTGGGATTGTGATGTCGGAGGGGAGTTCAGCGGGGAGGCAGGAGGTGACGAAGATGGTGAGAACAGCTTCTTCCGATAGTAATCGAATCCAGAGAATCGTTTCGACTTCTTGGGAGAGGCACTGTAGCCGTTATCGTAGGAAAGAGCGATGGACGAATTGGACATGGAGCCACCCCAGGTACCCGAGTTTCCATTACGACCGTTGGTTCCTTGTATTCGTTTTCTTTCCCAATGTTCGACGGCTCGATAGTATGCGTCAGACTCCAACACTTCTATCAACCTCTTCTCGATCTCCTCCTCCGTACCAAACTCGAAGCCCTTCATGCCCTTGATTACTTGTCTGTCGAGTTCGTCCGCACGGAGGGGCTCGCGATGTACGAGATGCGAGTCTGGGGGACCAGGGAAGCTACGGCACATCCAAGGATGCGAGAGCACTTCGGCTAGTGACGCTCGCTGCGCAGGGTTGGTGACCAACATTCGAGTCAGTAGGTGCTTGCATTCCGCGCTCAACCACACCGGGTACTCGACCAAACCCTTCTTGATCTTCGCGTGCAATTGAGGCATGCTTTGATCATCGAAAGGCACCTTCCCGCATACCAACACATAGAGAACAACACCGAAACTCCAGACATCGACTTCCGGGCCAGTGTATACCTTCGCGTTCAGTAGTTCTGGCGCAGCAAAGTATAGCGAACCACAGAACGTAGAAAGATGCGCCATAGGGTCGTACAAATTCGACAGGCCGAAGTCGATGATCTTGATATTGCCGGTCTGAGATATGAGGATGTTCTCAATCTTGAGATCTGGCTGGAGGCGTGAGGAAGCAGACATTGCAGCAAACGGGAGTTCACAAACCACGATGAACGACGTTGTTCTTATGACAGTAATCCAACGCGCTTCCAATCTGCCTCGCAAACTTTCGTGCCACCCGCTCGCGAAGTCTCCCGTGGCTGATAATGTAGTCCAGCATCTGCCCGCCGTTGACATATTCGAAAACCATATAATAGTGGTGCTGGTGGACGATCATTTCGCGCATGCCGCAGACGTATGGATGGTGGAGGAGCATCGAAAGCGCAGCTTCGCGCAACGTTCGTATCTCCTTCGAGGCATCTTTCGAGGCCTGCTTGGCTGCTGCTTCCGGACTGCTCGCTTGCTGGGTGCCGCTCCCCGGGTATACTCTGGGTAAGATCTTGACAGCGAGCTTTGGAAGAGGAATATAGAGTAAGTATCGTTAGGAAAGCGTGAGAGAGGTCGTAGACGCACCTTTTCTCCGGTCACATTGTGGTGCGCAAGCTTCACCTTGCCCATACTGCCAGCTCCAAGAGTCTTGCTAAGTGTGTAGTCCCCAAGTATCCTGTGCGAGCTACGCGATCTACTCCCCGCCGTCGCATCCGGCCTTCGAGAGCTACTCGCGCCATCACTCGCGCGCTGGCGGTCGTCGGAACCAGCGGAGGGTTGAGGAGGCATCGAGGCTGGTCGGGGCTTGCTGGCGTTGGTGGAAGTCGAGCGTCGTGGCACAGCCTGGGCTGCAGTGTTCGTCACACCGTTCTGGGGGTTGTTTGCAGACCTGCTTGGCTCGTTAGTGGAGGTTTGTGCCTGAGGTTCGGGTGCGAGGTTGTCGCGGTTCTGCGTAGAGATCGGTAGGTCAAACTCGTGGCCTTGGACCATTCCCCCGTGGGTGGGTGTGATGGCACCAGCTTCCGTAATGTGATTCGAGGCCAAGGAAGCGGGGAATGAGGCCATGCGCCCTCGGGTGAAGGGTTATGTAGCGTGGTCGAGCACCGCGATGGTGGTGGGAGGCAAGTTCGTGGTCGGCGTCTGAGCGCAGCGAAAATACCATAGCTTACTGCGTTCAGTCTCATTATTGTTTCTCTCAATCTGTCTCGTTGACTGCTTAAGATACACCTCTAACAATATCGGTAAATTCCTAAGCACACTCAGGTAGCATCGAGGGTGAAGTCGCCTCCCGCCCTACGCCGATGCAATCGCGTACAACACCGCCATGCTCATTGCCGCCGTACTCGAAATAGCGTATATTGTGATTGGCTGGCACCGTAGCAAAGGTCTCAACCAGAGATATGAAATGGTAGTTGCCACAGATGGCAAGCAGCCAGCATTGTTCGTAAACCTTTCCATTGTAACCTCGGCGAGCTTCCAAAGAACCGACATCAATTAACTGGAAGATAGAAGCGAATGAGATCATGCACCATAAGAAGGCAATAATCAGTAATTATCGGTCTCGGCACGAGAACATAACTCTCAGGAAACTACCTGTATTTGTTGACCGAGAAAGAACCGCCGTCAGCGGATCGCTCACATGCAGCGGACGCGATCATGGTGCCGCAGTTGCTGAGAAACCGTCGCAAAGTTGAGCTTACTCTTGACAGCATTTCATAATCGTATGGACGAGAATGCAATTTGGTATCCTTTCGCGACCCGTGTTCCTGTGAACGATGGTACGATCGTGGTTGAGCGGCGTCTGTCTGGAATATTTGGCACTTCGCGGACGAATGCGTGAGCCATGGAACCAGTACAAATCCAGTCGCGGCCTTAGTGCGCCATGGATGCTTATAGCAGAATAAATAAATAGCTAGAATTCACTAAAGCGAAAGTTCCAAAGTACAGAGAGCGCAAGAGCTTACGAGACAATCCATGATATAACCATATTACTACGTTTTACTCGCGGGTGTATCCTTCGTTTGAACCGGAAGCCACTGGACGGGATGCTGGTTGAATTGCGGCCATGGCGGGACTGTGACCTACACACATTGGAATTAGGATCCAAGTACTTCAGTGCCGTCAAGGTACATACCAGCAGCACTACCACCGTACCAACTCCAAATACCAAGAAAGTCGCCTGCAACGACTGCAGCACAAATCCAATGATAAAAGATACAACCTGAATGAACCGTGTCAGCACCCCATACTGCTTGGTGACATAGCAAGTCGGAAGGCTCACCGTGAGGGCTATAAGGCTTATTCGAGCGATCTGGTCCACCTGTTTCTGTCCTTCAAAGTCCTATATGTACAACATTAACATTGAAAGCCGACTTAACATAGCAAATGCTTACAATCTTTCCCTCAACCGCCTGCGCTATCCGTTGTTGTAAAGCGTCCATGGTGGTGGTCGGTCACTAAACGTGGAAGATACGGTGAGCCCCCGAAGACTCCAACCGATCACTCACTTAGCCCCCGAAAACCCCCTTACGCGTGAACGCGAGGCGAATAAACGCGTTTACACCTTGGACTCAAACCACAACCACCGCCCTCTACTCTTTAAGAAACAATTCAAAACTATATAAACATGCCTCGCAAAGAAGCATTAGCTCTTTCGACAAACAACGCTCAAGCCCAACAGGACGCAGTCTCCGAAGGCATCGACGCGTACGAGCTTCCAAAGAGCCTGGTCACACGGCTCGCACGCTCTGCTGTGAGTCTTGCTTGTGTTTACTAGAGTGGTGCGATAGATGACCGATGAGTTTAGCTTCCAGACAACGCGAAGTTACAGAAGGATGTGGTACTCGCGTTGAGCAAAGGCTCGACTGTGTTCGTTAATTATCTTGGTGAGTGGCTGTCACATGTTCAGCCACACTATCATAACTGAGCTGCTTGCCCGCTCCTATAGCTGCTACGTATGTATTCGACACATCATGATCTAAGGATTTCTCATGGACGTATGCCATACCAGAGCGCACGATATCGCGGCCCAGAAACAACACAAGAGCGTATCCGCCTCAGATGTCCTCAAAGCCCTAGAACAAATTGAAATGGGCGATATGGTGCAAAAGCTACAACAAGATCTAAACAGTACGTTTACTACACCTATATTGTCAGTTGTTTCTTCTCTATAACCTTGCACCACAGCGTACCGTGCCAACCACAAAGGCAAGAAGACTGGCAGCACCGCCAAGTCCGCCGAAAGCGCCTCAACGTCAGGCAAGACGAAATCCAAAGCAGACGCATCCACCGGAGAGTCAGCGTCCGCCTCAGCCCTCGCGAACAAAGGAAAGGAAAGAGCGACCATCACGATACCCTCACGCGTCGGTCAATCAGCGAGTACACCCATACCAGCCGAAGCAGAGCCTGCGCCTGTCGATGAGGAGAAGCCGCCGAGAGATGTTGAGGACGAAGAGATGTTGGATGCGGAGGATCTCGAGGTTGATGAGGGAGAGGAAGAGGACCTCGTGGAGTCTGAGGATGGAGATGAGGGGGATGTTGGAGACGAGGAGGAGTTAGTGGATGAAGTTGCTGTGGAGGAGGACGAGTTGCGAAAGGACGCTAAGGGTGTCGAGGAACGGGATAAGATGGAAGAGGATTGAACGTCACGGTCCGCCTTTTGGGTCCATGTGGCCATTTGCTTGCTGGTTCGATGTCCTTCAACAAGATGTGGGTGTTATGCGCGCTGAATATCATATTTAATCATGGGGACCGTTTGGTAACTGGTACTCATGAATCTGTACTTCTCAATAGTGTCCTTGCAATTGGGTAAAACATTCGCCTGATGCAAAGCTATCACTTGACAGCAGTGCTACGGAATTACACATAGGCAGTCAGTCGAGCGCTCAAATATCGAGCCAGGGACTCAGGTTTAGTAGATATACGAACGTCTGAGTCGATATCGAGGAAGATCGGGGGCTACGCCCCAACGCCCATTCGTACTTTTTACCGTATTAGCAATCCAGGAGGCTTAAGCCGATTCCAGCATTAGTTTCACCGGGGACCTTCTACGTGCAAAAAAGAGATGATAGAGCTACCGATGCATGTTTATATTGTTGATGCGTATTGAGATAGATCATCGCTGCGTATGTGTTGTTAGTTATATCTCATATCGCGGTCATCATGATCAGCCATGCACTCACTAATACGTATCATAGCCGTATGGTGTACCTTCTTTTCGAGCCTTGACGTTAAAGAAATACGGCAGCTGGTCCCATATGTAGTGCCTAGAAGCGTTCATAAGTCTTGGTAGGTCGCGCTGGCAGTCTTCGCATAGTGGAGATCTCCCAGACTTTTGAAGGGCTTCCGCGGATTTTCGCATATTCTGGAAAGAATACAGGGGATCAAAGAGCAAGTCTCCGGAGTCAGAGTGAACCAGGAACTGTTGGGTGAGCCAATCCCTTGCACCTTTCCCACATCCGTCAACGTCACAGGATTCAAACCGAGCAGGAAGCCCCTGGCGTAGCATATCTACAGCGACGCTACGAAGGTGGATGCTCCCTTGAGCAAATGCTACATGATGCTCTGCACAAAGGGGGGCTAGGTGATTGGCGACTTGTGACGCCTGGTATGCACCCTTATTCGCGTTGAGAAAAAACGCTACCGGATTTCGCATGCATGTGTGTAAGTCGTAATAAGCTGCGCACAAGACACTTTTCATGTCAGTCTTGTCTGCAAGCGTAATGACGTCCGCTGAGCAATCCAATGTTGAGATACCGTCAGTGATCGCGATGCATAGATTTTACGCATAGAGCGTACCGGGATTTGTCAGCTCGGCCGTGAGCTCCGCGGTACTAGCCCGCAGCCGTCTGAGCTGCTCGGAGATTGTACCAGCGTCCCACCGCGCCAGCGATACCGGCCAATACGATTCCAGGATATGACGGAAGTTTTCTCGAAGTATGTCGAATTCGTACTTGTGCGACAGCCGAAGAGGTCCATTGATCATGTCCAGTATCTTTGCATCGTAGAGCTGTAGAGTATGGGAAGGTTTCGGTAGATATCTGGCAAGACAAACATATGTCTATGATCAATGTTAAACAGCGAAGTCTGTGTGAAAATATACCTGATAGGGTCGTAGAGCATCCGTAATAAGCCTCTTAGATCGGCGTATCGGTCTGAGAGAGCGACCAGTGGCAGACCGTCGTACATCTCCGCATTCTCCGGCTGTTTCAATGGAAACATGCCTTCGAACACTGTTGAGTGCTTAGATAGAACTGATTTGTGGCATCTGAAGCCCCACGTAATTCCCTCGTCGTCGTTCGCGGTAAGAACAACATTGCCGTCGCTCAGCCATAGTTCGGGATCTTCACGCAACTCGCTATCGGTTCTGGGCCTTTTCTGTCCAATGATTTGGGACGTTGGAGAAGTATTCGACATATCAAGAATGACCAGGTTTGGGTAAAACAGCCGCAGTAATTGGTAGGCGGAGGAGGATGGTGGTCATTAGACTCGTGAGGCCTAGTGAGGGTTGACCGAATTTCGAAAGCGTCCCGGAGACACAGAAGGGCTGCCCTAAACATTCACGTGCACAGCTTCACGTGCAACCATTCAGTTGCGCGCCCTCGGTTTTGCTCAGATGTCAGGACCTTCGACGCTGTGATAGACGACGTAAAAATCTGCGGAATGTGGAATAATATTTGTAAGATGAACCTTGACATCTAAATGGCCTGTCCTGTCCAGTCCTGCGAAGAAACTTTTTCTAGCGCTAAATCATTTCTAGAAAAGGCAGTTATACCGTAACAACCACTAGCCGCGTACTCGCCTCGTCTTTGACATATCTCCCGTTTCGTTTCGTCACATCAATGGTATGCGCATTGCAGCTGTTTATCAAGGCCGAAATCAATGCTAATGCGCACTGAGATCATCTAAACAGGTATTACGACCGACAAACGAATTGTGAGCTACATCGGAACACCATATTACTGACATGTGCTTATAGACATCAGGAAGTAGCAAAAATCGACGCAAATATTGAGATGAGAGAAAATACCAGGGTTGTAACATAAGGATGAGGAAGTAATGGTGCGCGTTCTCTCTGACTGTTTGGTAGATTCAGGTAGACGCCCGCGCGTAGCGTGAGGTTCCGCTGAGAACAGTACTAGTGGCGATTTAACTGGCACATTACTAGCTAGCCTGGGAAAAACTAAGTCGACGCCCAAAATTCAAGACATTCCGCAGACGGGTCTCACATTGACTATCGAGCGAAAGGAGGGTTACATGCTGTGGAGCGATGTATTGGCTCAGATACTTGAGGGATTATCCGTATTTGTGTAGGAAGAGGCATTCGTCAAGTAGCATGAACGTCCCAATGACTAAAAAGTTATTTTCGGAAATCCTGGCCTAGATCTTCGTCAAAACACGCGCTATGATAGTAATTGCTCGGCATATTGGGAAATGCGAGGTGATATATATCTTGACTTCGACACTGCATCTACATAGAGATCTCATCCCTGTATTTATTCATCATCAGTCATTCACTTTCCATGTGAATGACAATTATACACTTACATGTACTGCGCATAACCGTAATCTTTTCCTTCTACCATGACCTCAACGCCGAAGAAATAAGGTATTTGGTCCCATAGGTAACGTCGCCACGCCTGTGTCGAGTCTATCAACTTGGATCGGCAATGCCAACATATGCGATATCCGAGTTCTTCTGAATCTTCATATGAAGGAAGGTCCGCTACAGACTTGCAGATTTCCCGAAAGACATAAAGAGGGTCGTATGACAGCCTTTCAGACGCGGAATACGCATCGAATTGCTCTCTCAGCCACTTGTTCGTGTCTTCCTTGCATTCTGTTTGTGAGCATGAAAATTTCGCAGGAAGTCCATCCGTCAACATTTGCAAGGCAGCACTACGGAGATATCGACTGCCTTTGTTCAAACGCACATGATGGCCCGAAGGAAGATTCTCAAGATAACGGTCTCCGAGTCTCTCTGCCGCCTTGAACTTGAGCACGTTAGCGGAGCTCAAGATGAGGTTGTTGTTGTGCCCGGAAACTATATGTAAGTTGTACCAGGCTGCAGGAAGAACAGACGGTACTCCAGCTTCTTCAGCGAGTAGGATCACAGATGCTGGAGTGTAAAGTGGTCAAATTACGCAGAACATAATACAGTGGGCAACTGACCAGGGTTGACCAAAGGTTCATCAACGAACGGTAGTCGGCTCAGGAGGTATAATGGCCTCATATGTTCTGCTACCGTGGTCCACTCCCCTAAAGTCACCGGCCACTGCGCCTCCAGTACCTTCACCAAATTTGTATGCAGTGCCACAAATTCGTACTTGTGTGACAACCGGAGAGGGCCACTGACCGCTGTTAGTTCGCTTTGATAGCACAGCTGAGGTGTTTTAGATGGTTTTGGAAGGAAGCTGGACGAAAAAGTGGGTTCAGTGTCGTGAGCAGTTCGATATAACCTGCGTATTGACATACTTAACGGGATCGAACAGCATCTGCAGTAAGGCTCTCATATCTGCATACGAATCCGGGAGAGCAGCGAGCGGCAAGCCTTCATACATCTCAGCATCGACCGGTTGGTTAAGATTCAGCATGTCTGCGAATACCGCGGAGTGTTTGGAAAGCAGTGACTTGTGGCACCTAAAACCCCAGAGTCTTCCGTCGTCGTCCTTTGCAGTAAGAACGATATTTCCATCGCTTAGCCATAAGTCTGGGTCTTGATGTAGCTCAAGGCTGGCCGCACCTGGCTCGTGGTTGTCGGAAGGCTGAGATGGGTGATTTTCGTTGTTCATATTAAAATGTCAAAATCATCAGACACGGTAATAGCGATGGGAGACGTAGAGAGGACAGTGGCCGCTCACAAGCCGCTCAAGCTGCCTATGATCGTCAGACCAACCTGCCCTAAACAACACATGCAGCGCGCCATCCGCCCTTTCAAGTCGGACGCTCGTCTGTTCCTCAATTTATTCTCCGATGTTGTGCAGCAATGAGATAACGGTCGTAGTCTGTTTCACGACTAAATCTAAACCAACCATTGCACAAGAGCCACTAATGATTTATACGATGCGAGTCCGCTGCGGTAGTATTACTTACGGCGCAATGAGTCCTTTTTGGACTGAAGAACCTGACGGTGAAAGCATACATCCTTCGGGTGACCACTATCAGAAACGAGAAGTTCATTGTATAGAATTTCACTCTGAAGCTGTGTACTGCACTCCTTCGAAGGGTGCATGCCTTTCCCAGTCACAGTCTCGTTCACGCTGCTACTGCATCCCTACACAGGAAGTTAGGTATAACCCCAACGAAGAAAAGACAGATATGGCACTCACAGGTAACTTTTCCAGCCGTAAACTACCTCTTCCTCTCGAGGCTTCAGATTAAAGAAGTACGGTATCTCGTCCCAGAGATATTGTCGACATGCATCGATCTTCTTTTGCAGCTTGGTTCGGCATACCAAATTTGTGGGTCTCAGGGATTCCTCGAGCGAGAGGTTTCCCAGACGACATTTCATATAGTCCAGGGTCCCAAGCGGATCCCTATATATCGGATGGCCACTGCTGCCTTCGCCAACACGGGAAGTTTGTGCTTGCCACCACTGGTGAAGTGCAGAGCTGCAGACGATGCTGCCACAACCACAAAGACCAAGTTTTGAAGGAAGTTCTTGAACTATAAGTTCTCTAACGGCGACGCGCAGATACTCCCGTCCTGTTGCGAATCTTAGAAAGTGGGAGGCTTCCAGCCGTTTCAGGTGATTTACTAGGCGTTCTGCCCCCCAGTCGCTCGCCATATACGTGCCTTGCAATGTACCGTCGATGTACCACATCCTGTGAATATCGTAATAGAGGCCGGGCAAGACGCTGGGTATGTGAGTCTCTTCTGCGATCAGTATGATGGACGCTGGATATCCAAGATTTAAACATTGTGAGCCTGCACGATCCGATAGTTCAACATACCTGGATTTGGGAGAGGCCGCCAACGATCTGGTTCAGCAACGTATCGCTGTCGAAGCAACGTGGACATTTCATCCCATTCGCACAACGTAGGGGGCCAGTACGATTTCAGGACCTCTACTAGATGATCGTGGAGATCACTAAACTCATACTTCGCCGATAGACGAAGGGCACTTTGAATAGGCTGCCAGCCTAGGGGTGAGGCCTTCGCAGTTTTGGGGAAGTTGCTAATTGTCAGTCAGCCGAGAGTTTCCAAGAGGTAGGGAACATCGGATAGGCGTACTTGACGGGATCATACAGCATCTGTAACAGCTCTTTCATGTCTGCGTAAGAATCAGGAAGGAATACCAGAGGGATGTCTTCGTATCTTTCGGAATCTCGGGGAGGTTTGAGGCCAAACATCCCTTCGAACACGCTGGAGTGCTTTGACAGGATAGATTGATGACACCTCATACCCCAGGTGACATTGCCCTCATCCTTCATGGCGACAACGATGTTGCCGTCGCTGAACCACAGATCCGGGTCATGGCACAACTCCAGTTGACCCTCAGGCTGTCCAAGGTTTCCGTCGGTACACTGAGAAAGAGAGGCAGCCGAGTTGGCGGACATCATGATAGTGGTAGTGTATGAAGGAACGGGTGGAAAATAGCATGGCTTGCGGGTTTATGAACCATCCACCGTGTGAAATAGAAGGCACGATTAGCGCCACCGATAACCCACAGAGCTACTTATGCGGATGTGCCAAATGCGGGACGTTGAGATGGGACTTCCTGATTATTCGATAGCAAACTACTATATCTACACAAGAACCCTCAGAGCTTGTCATCAAGAGTTGCGCGGGAATGTGTGCTCACCAAAAATACAAATGACGGAACTCAACGACTCAGTTCAGAGAGTAAACACATCAACGTCACATGCAGCCAGTCCAAGCGACATATTCTCCTAGTCAAACAATCTGAGCTAACAATCAACCGTAGCTGCACACTGCACCTGAAACGTACCTTCATACCTACGAGCCGCTGCTCGTCAATCATGAACCCCGTATACCCCGACACACCCGTCAACCTCGCCACGGAATACGCCAACGAGCTCTTCACAGGTCGAAGGAATAGATCATCGTTCTGTATCTCCGTCTCCCCAGTCTTAAGTTCGTATGTCCACTCCCGTCCACCACACTCTCCATCCTCCTGGCGGTCGACCGTATGCGTGAGAGCATTACATGGGTCATCAATCCGCTTCGGGTGCACGTTGAAGTCATAGACGCAGAGCTCGGTGTGCCGCTGGACCTCTTGTATGCTATGAACACCCGACGCCGAGGGCGGCATGACTACGCGATAGCCGTTGACATACCTGAACGTGAGTGCGTTAGTATATGTGAGACGGCGAAAGGTGCTATGCACGTACCTGAGCCACTGGAACCGAAGATCTTGCTGGAGAAACCGTGTGCTGCCAGGTCCCCAGACCTTCCAAGGCAGGTACCTACATGCGACACGGCCCATCAGACTCAACTCGGGTGTGCCGGAGGTAGAGAGGTGCGCTAGAAGCGAGGGTGTCTCTAGGTCACGATAAACTCCCCTCTGTTCATGCACTTGATCCATCAGGTCGAGGAGATACTCATTCTTGATGTACAGCGCATATCCTGGAAGAAGGTCGCCGTATAACAGTTGAACGAGGTGGATACGTAGATCCTGCGGCTGGACGAAGGGGCTACGAAGAGCTTCTGGGTGTGCAAGGTAAGGCGACGAGTGAGTGGTGATTGTACGAAGGTGACGATGCGCCTGAAGTTCCGGAAGACGAAGCCGTATAACGTGAGTGGGGGCCTGAATGGCACCGTCTGAGGCAGAGACCTCGTTGACAGTATATAAATCTAGCGAGCCAGGTTGGCCAGTACACACTATCATGTATGCGCGTGGACTGAGGAATGTCACATCCCAACAGCCCAGCGGGAGACCTGCTTCACTTTGACTCTATCGGGCAATGGTTCAGCGTATGAATGCGGGCGACCATAAAACGACGTACTGTCATCATGACACCCGTGTGCCAGTTCCAAATCCGTAGGTGATGGCCGCTTTGCCAGTAGAACATAGCAACAATATCTCCCACGATTTGTAGGAAACAGTTGCTGATTTGGATCTCAGGAATATGTGGTGGAGGCTCAGCGATGAGGGGAGACTGAGTGGCCAGAGGGTGAATCTCCTGAGAACTGAGAGTACGGATGTGAACCTTGATGTATCCACTGCGCGTCGTTCGCCCAACAGGTCTCTATCAACGGTGCTGTTATCACTATCAACAACGCGCAACTCACCTGAGGTCCACCTCCAATAAAGCCAACAGATCCTGGGTAGGATCAATCGCGAAGTCCCTCGTCCATATACCTAGATCCTCCTTCACAGTATCCTTCGCTTCGCTCGCCTCGCTCGTATCGACGTGTGGATTGTCCCTAGTAGGTAGCTTTGCCGCTATGAAGTGTCTTGAAGCGGGGGGCCACATATCTTCAAACCCACCCCTCATCGACTTTGCGAACACACCACCAACCAGCTCATACGCCTGACACGACCCAGGGAGAGGGATAGTCATTTGGTTCGTCCAATCGAGCATCCTCCAGCGGCGTCTTCGGTCCAATAACAGATTTAGACGATCTTGGATCGTCAGCGGTGTTGATTCGCCTTGGGGCTCGTTGTGCACGAGCGCATCTGCACCCAGCTCGATGATGTAGCGCAGCTCGATTGAGTTACGGACGAGGTCTCTGAAGGTACGAGATACCTATATCGGTCATGTTTGGTGTGAGAACGTAAATATTTGCGAAAGGTCGTGTGTTCCCTACCCTTTGCACAGAAACCAGTTGATACCACTCGAGATAACCAAGGATGTGTATGAGGATCTCAGGAGGCATGGTCAAGAGCTGAGGGAGCTTCGTCAAGTTCTGAAGCCTCGTCACCATCTTGCACTCGAATTGCAAGGGTTGTGGTGGTTGCGGTCCAAGCTGAACGTAGCCTCGTGGCTCGGGTGTGGGCTCGCAAGACCTTATCCGGCCAGATATCCGACCGTCCGAGGCCAGTCACATGATGGCAATGCCCGTTCAGTAAATTCGTGAGACGAAGTAAATGCCAGTGAGTAGAAGTGTCTACGAATGCGAATATACAAGTGTATAGTAATGCAAGATCATGTAAAGAAATAGCCCAAATTATAGAGATGTACCCCAATCCAATCTGTGTAGTACGCCCTGTGAATCAATCTAGATCAGGCTCAGCCTCCCCCATCATCCCTGCTAACGCATTACTGCCCTCATCCACAGGAGCATCATACACCGCAAACGCAGTCCTTCCCTCCTCCTCCTCCTCCTTAACCTTCTCTCCCACCACCTCCTTCGACGTCCACCCCTTCCCACGCCCACTAAACACCTCCGGCCTCCTATCCAACAACGCCTCCATCTCCGTATCCCCAATCACGCTCTGTCCTTCCAGCACAATCTTGATCTGCTCGGACTCCAGCCTCAGAAGCTCTGCAGCCATTTCCGCTAGAGTCTCGGCTTTCGTCTTCGTAGCAGCGGACGCGGACGCGGCTTGGGCGGGTGCACGGAACTTTCCCTTGGCGATAACCAAAGCCTCGAGCTTTCGTTTCTCTGAAGCCCGTTGCATGATCTTAGTCTCGATCGTGTGAGCTGTGACCAGGCGGAAAATGAGTACGGGCTTGGTCTGGCCGATACGATGTGCGCGGTCTTGCGCTTGCAGGTCCATTTGCGGGTTCTAAGAGGGAATGTCAGTGTTCGAGGACTCAAGCTCAGTAAAGTCGTACATACCCAATCCTGGTCATAGAATATGACTGTATCGGCCGCGACGAGGTTAAGGCCAAGACCACCGGCCCTTGTACTAAGAAGGAAGAGACAAGGCGCGTCGGGGTCATCTCCCCCATTCTGGAATCGCGCTACCTCCTCTCGACGAGTTTCCATCTTAGTCGACCCGTCTATACGACAGATCTCCCACCCTTTCAGCTCTTGCGCCCAGTCCTACAGAAACATTGGCCTCCATGAGTTCATGTACGCGCGATGAGTAGAGTCACTCACGTGTATAATATCCAACATCGTCGTGAACTGGCTGAACAGGAGCACCTTATGCCCTCTCCTGAACAACTCCTGCAAAAGCTGATCAAGCAACATCATCTTCCCACTCGCACTAACAAGCTCGGCATTCAATATCGGCTCCAACGTCTTCGGGTCTGTCGGCCAGTCGAACAAGAACGGATGAGAGCAGACTTTCCGGAGCTGCATGACAGTGTTCTGAAGTTTTAGGTTATTGATCTTCTTCACTATAAACCAAATATTCGTCAGCCATTCGTCTATGCCTACAACGATGCAGAATAAACGGGAGAACGGTGCTTACGTTGAGCCTTCATCTGCCACTCCCTCCCCAACTCCTCTGCGCTCTTCCCCTTGTGCGAATCCCGATCCCTCTCCTCCTGCGCCTCCAACTCCCCACTCTCCAGCTTCTCAAAATACTCATCATCGTCCCCATCTATGATCCCGTACTTCTTCCTCGATCCCTTCCGCTGGCCATGACTCCGTCTCTTCATACCCTCATGAGCCCCACTGGTGTTCTTTTTGCCCTTATCCTGCTTGGAGATGACGTCTGACGTGTTGGATCCTTTCAAGAGTATTGCACGAAGGTGCCCGTTCAGGATGGCGTCGTATACTTCTCGTTGCTTTACCGTGAGCGGGGCGTATAGTTCGTATTCTTTCTTCGGAGGGAGGTTAGTTTCGACATCTACCTTCAGGCGTCTTAGTAGGAATGGTCGGAGGATAGTGTGGAGTGTACTGATGAGCTTCGTCTGTCGTGGAGAAGAGCTAGATGCGCTAAATGAAGTTGTGGGTAGTGTGAACCTGTCGGATTCAATGACGTTACTGTGTGAAACAGTCGAAAGAAGATTCATGCAGAGAAAGACGCACCATTCTTGGAAGGTATCTAAGTCCGTGAAGAGTCCTGGTAACACAAAGTTCAACAGAGACCACAGCTCCGCCAAGTTATTCTGCGCTTACATCAGTAACCTCCCTTCCACACTTAGCTACAATCAAACAGCTCACATGTAACGGTGTACCAGTAAGAACCATCCTCGACCCCGCATCCAAACTCTTCAGCTCCCTTATCAACCGACACTCCATATTCTTCAACCTATGCCCCTCATCGACAACAATAAATCCCCACTTGTACATACCCAACTCTATGACGTCCCGAATAATCATCTCATACGTAGTAACTACCACCGGGAACGTAGTCCGTTGGTGTGGAGGGAGGTCATCCGCAGGTGGCGCATCGTCCTTCTGTTCGTCGGACTTGTCGACCTTCGCTGGCCGAGCACGTCCTTTCGAGGCGGTAGACTTGCATTTAGATTTAGATGTCGACTTCTTCTTGCTGGATGTGGCTACAGGCGGTGGAACGTCGACGCCTTTCCAGTATTTTGCGCGGTCCGCTTCTGGGATGACCATTTGTGTGCGGCGGAGTTCGGCGCGTTCTTCGCGCGAACCGTGGTATATGCAAACGGGTATCTGCAGTCGATATGAGCTTTTGAGGAATGTGATGAAACGGAGCTGGACTCGCCTCAGGAGCAAATTTCTTGAACTCGTCGGCCCAGTTGTTGAGTACACTGAGGGGGCAGACGACCAGAAATGGTGCAGGTGAACGTTCTCTCAGATACGCATGGAATGCAATAGTTTGTAGAGTCTGTTGAATGTTAGTTTGTTTGTAGGAGACTAACTCGTCAGGACGAACCTTTCCCAGACCCATCTCGTCAGCTTTTCAAATATCAGTACACGCTCAGATAAATGGATTGCAGAGCGCATACCTAAGATGCCAGATATTCCGTTCGTATAGAGTCCCGCCATCCATGCAACACCTTCCAGCTGATAATCCTTTAATTTGGCACCAGTAACGAGCGTTGGCTGCTTGAACGCTTGGTCGTCTGCAGCCTCGTCCTTCACATCGCTCGTCGAAGCCTCCTCGTCATCATCAGTGATGGCGTCAGACGTCTTGGTGCGCTTCGAGGCACGGCCCACAGCGGGAGCAGAGTCATCTAGAGGTCTCTTCCTCTGCGACTTCCGTGGTGATGCACGCGACGACTTGGGCTTAGCGGACGGTGGAGGTGGGATGTACGTTGCTTTCGCCTTTTCCATCTGTTCTCGTAACACGCGTGCATAAATGGTTACTTTCTCGAGGAAAGGCTCTAGCTTAGCCCATTTCTCTCGGTCTTCCGCCTAGAAGTAGTAGTGCAGTCGTCAAACAGAGTTTAATGCCACATCACAAAGATATCTACTCACAGAAAGCTCGTCTTCATCATCTTCATCTTCATCAGGAAGCGGAGTTGACGGTGCTGTGCTATCAGCGATATTCGTGAGAGGAGGTGAGGACGGGATCCGTGAAATAGGAGACGACGGCGGCGGCGATGATGCCAGCGACTCAGTCGGCGGCGGCGAAGACGATCTCGACGCAGCGGACGCAAACATGGATTTCAACGTTTGTTGTCTCATCGTGGTTCAAGAACGAGAATACTGAGCTACACGTCGTCCATCACAGCGACCAAGGGCCAAAGCGCGTCTCATAAAAACACGGTCACGGTGCACGTGATGTTTAGGGCAGGCACTTCCGCACTACGAAAAATAGTCTTAACTTGCAACTACCACCATGAGCCACCATGTCCGTGGACGATGCTCACTCACCTCATACCACCGCGCAGAAGCGACGCAGGGTAGAGGAAGAGCTGCAGCAAGATCCAGAAATATGGATGACTGACGGCAGTGTCGTCCTCACTGCCAAGGACGACGACGGCATTATTTGCGGTTTTAGGTGTCATAAATCGGTCCTTTCCAAGCACTCTACCGTATTTGAAGGAATGTTTACCCTAGATCAGCCGGAAGATGCGGAAATGCACGACGGCCTGCGTGTCGTCGCCCTTACAGATCGCAGCACTGACCTGAAAGGTCTACTGCAAATACTATACGATCCCATTGAGTGTGTTACTTAACTCGAAGGTTGTCACAGTGATATATCTTACGTGGTAATGATTCAACAGGCATCTACCGGATACATCACATACAACTCCTCTTCGGTGGCAAGAGGACCTGCGTCAGATCACTGGACCTCTTAGGATTTCTAGGAAATACGAGTTTGATGCCATTCACCGAAAGTTGGTAGCTTTTCTGGAATCGCGCTGGCCGGAGACTCTCGAGGGGTGGGACAAGGTTGCAGAAACCATCGAAAAAGCCCAGGACTCTTCGTACGATGATCCTGACGAGTCCTTCCAAGTAAATCCGGGTATGTTGTCCTTACCTCGTATAAACCTAAGTCATATTTACAAATGTCACAGTATCTACAATAATATTGGCCGATGAGCTGGGAATTTCCAGCATTCTGCCTGCGCTGTACTATACCCTGCACATGTCCTGGCGCGTTGTCAGCTTCGAGACCAGCCATGACAACGTCTTCGACATCGACGCAAATGCATATCCCCCCGAAGACCTGACACTCCTTTCGTCGCATCATCATGCGCGTCTCGCCGCAGGTAACTATTACCTTCGAACAGCCACAGCACAGCTCTTGCTTCAGGAAATTCCAAAATACGTGACAGCCCCATGCACCCAGGAGAAGTGCAGAAAAGTCGTGAAGGAGTGGCTTGAGCGACTATTCTTGGTCTACGCTAATGATGGCAAAATGCTTGTGGATCCGCTTTCTATGTTCCAAGCGATCCGAAAGTGTTCGGAAGAGATCACTTGCGATGTCAACGTATGCATCGGGTGTGGACGTCGCCTAGACAGGGCTCTGGGTGCTTGTCGACGCTACATATGGGCAGAACTTCCCTATTTCTTTGATATCAAACCTCGAGAACAGGGTGAAGTCTACGGTTGTCGTCGACATTTGTGAGTATATGATAATTTCCACTATGCGTATCCCGCGTCATTGACTATGTATCGGCAGTGAAGAGGCTGAGAACATAATAATGTGACCACGTCATGTACGATAATATACCTCTTGCACAGGCTCTAATGCATCCCTCTGCCTATCTACCGAAAGATTCACACTGAATGTCCGACACCCTTCGGATTCAATGCCAACTGACAGGTACCGAACCTGATTGGGGCACGGTTTGATTCGCGTTCTGCACTTTACATGTTCTCATAGCTTACTGACGCTTTACACGTCCCCATATTTTCACAGACTGACCTCAACAACGTATCTCGCGGTGAGTGACAAGACCGATACGCTCCTATGCCCATTTTTAATTTTACTCTATCGTTTCAGCGAGCGTGGTACAAACGCACTCGCCTACTCCATAAGCACGAGCTCTTACCACTACAAATTGCTCATACCGTCCTTCCGGATGTGATATTTACCGATGTCAAATAGTATGACGCGTCTAGCCTAAGTAGAAGGGGTGAGTATGAGGTACGAGTACAGAGGCTGGTTAACGAGCCTAGGGGTGAGCTTCCAGATGATATGCGACTACGGCGGGTCAGTACTGTAGTGCATGCTTTATAGCATCAATATGGCCATGTTCAAGTTGCATCATGAGCTAATACTTTCGTTTATATCATGGCGTGCATCCAAGTCGACTAAGTCCGCAGCTTGACGCAAGTTCAAACTCCTGCAGGGTCCGTGCAGTCAGTTTCGTTAAAAACCTGTCTCGAGTGCACAAGCAAGACCGGCTAGATACGAGACCAGCAAACATCCTCATTCCCGATGTTTATGTACTAGTAAAATACGTGTTGTCTTACCCAGACATCCTCGGGCCAAAGTTTGAAGGCGTTGGGTGAGAACACGTGGTGTTTAGGGCGGGCACGTTCGAATTTGCGCTTATGACTTCGGAAATCGATGACGACTAGTACTCACTTGCCACTTACCGCAGCCTAACCTCGATAGAATATGTCTGGCGATGTCCACTCTCCTCGAATAGCTGGACAAAAGCGACCTAGGGTCGATAACGAACTACACCATGACCCGGATTTGTGGCTGAGTGATGGAAACATCGTTCTTACCACGAAGGACGACGAGGGAAAGCTCTGGGGTTTTCGATGCCACAAATCACTCCTCTCTAGACACTCCACCGTATTCAATGACATGTTCACTCTCAACCAGCCAGAAGATGCTGAGCTACACGAGGGTCTGCCTGTCGTCACTCTCACGGATTCTTACGCCGACATGAAAGCCTTACTGCATGTTCTCTTCGATCCTGTCGAGTACGTCATTATAAAAGCTATTCCGTGCTCGTTGCGATGCTAAACACGTACCCTATTTGACCAGGTACCTGGCGAAACCTTCTAAAGTACCTCAGCTGTGTCACCAGCGCGAACTAAGCGCGCTCAGTGGTCCTCTCCGGTTGTCGCACAAATACGACTTCGCAGTCCTACACGCGAACTTAGTGAAGGTGCTTGAATCACAATGGCCGACGGACTTGCCGGACTGGACCACATCGGCGATGTCCATGAGGGACATGCGTTTAACGCGCTTATGGCGCCCTGTCGGTCCTTTAGTAAACCTCCGTAAGTCACAAGCTACTTGATATGACATAAGTAACAAATTCATCGGTCTATGTCCCAGCGTCCCTTATCCTCCTTGCTGACGAAGCTGGGGTCCCGTCCATTCTCCCGGCAGCCTGGTACGACTTACACGCAGAATATGGGCGAAGCAACCTTACTACCTTCTCCTCTACTACGCTGGACAACTTCAAGGACCTGGAGAACGGCGTTGACCTCGCAAGCTTCCCTCCAGCTTACCATGTGCGTTTAAATAGAGGGAGTCGAGCTCTTCAGAGCGCTGCCTTGGAAATTCTAGGCCGTGGACTTCCCGCGATGTTCTCACGCGCAGGACCTGTATGCAAGAAAGCCGTGAAGAAGTGGCTGGAGAGACAGCTGCTGGCATATTCTCTGAATGAAGAGCTGCTGTACGATCCTCTGCTCGCCTTCCAGCACATTCGTGTCGCTGTAACGAACCTTCCGTCACTTGACGAGTCGAAAGAACTAGAGTATCCCATATGCTACGACTGTCGATCCCAGTTGATGTCCGCATTATATGCGTGTCAACAATATATATGGGACATGATACCGCATTTCTTTGGCATTGAAGCCCTGGTAGAGGACAAAGATTACGGTTATGCGCAGTACCTGTGAGTCTATGATTATTATTGAACGTACCGAGTGCATAGTATGGCTAACGAAGCAAATGCAGTGATCAAATTTTCACATAACATACGTACTAGTAAGCATACGACGTATCTCTAGAATCATGGGTCTATGTGTCTGTATAATCTACTATATTACGAGCAAATGATTAAATTAGCACTTAATCTTTGAACAAACATCTCAGGCCTCTGTTCCGTGGATTGTGGAAGACGCTCGGCTTTGTGCTAGTCGCCGTACACCTCTGATTGTTCACAATTCCAATGAAATCTCAAGTAGTCCATATACTTCCCCGCTTGATCTTGACCACTGTAAGGCCTACACTCACTGTCGATTCTTGTTAACTACCAGTACATAGTACAATAGGTACTGCCCGGCAATCACAGCCATACAGCACAACAATGATGTGGTGAAGCCAACACAGGCACAGCTATTGATGTTCCATCTATGATAATTACTCTTAGATATATGATGCGCCATCCATCGCTTCAACGTTTGGGACCTGAGAGACGAGAGGAGTACGTCAGCTAACTGCCTTTTTGGGAAGTTATTTGGCGCTTACTGAAAGGCATGAGCGGGGAATTAAACAAGTTTCTTGGCGGGATTGAACATATAGCTTTGCTTATTTTCGAATGATATGCTACTTCTGACGCGAGAATGGACTTCGTCACAGGGCGAACGTCCCGAGCACTAAGATCGCAGGCGCCAACAGTGTTGTGCGCGCCGCACGTGATACCTACTTAGGGCAGGCATTATTGCGCTTGGTCGCGCCGACTCCGAACGACTCGCTAAACTTTCAAGTCTCTCAAATGTTTGTGTAAAGCTCAGTCACTATCGCACTTCTCTTGATCTCGTTCGCTCTGAATAATGATGTCGGACGCTGCTTTTTCTGTTCACACCGCCATCGCGAAGCGGCGTAGAGTCGACTCGGAGAACGACGCGTCCGAATTACACCAGGACCCGGATCTATGGCTAAGCGACGGCAATATCGTGCTCACCGCGAAAGACAGCGAAGGAACGACTTGGGGGTTTAGGTGTCACCAATCGACTCTGTCCAAGCACTCACCAGTGTTTGAAAGCATGTTTACCATGGTTCAGCCAGAGGATGCGGAGATGTACGAGGGACTACCGCTCGTCGCCCTCACCGACGACTGCGCTGACCTAAAAAGCTTGCTGCAGATACTCTGCGACCCCTTTCAGTATGTACGCGGCCACAAAATGGCGAGATCTGAACTCAACTCGATATGGTCTCACCAGATACTTGCCTGAACCGTCATATACGACCGCACTTCAGTGGCAGGAAGACCTACGAAAAATCAGTGGACCTCTCAAGCTGTCGAGGAAATATGAATTTGTCGCAATTCGTAGAAAACTTGTCGCTTTTCTGGAATCTCGATGGCCCACGACTTTGGAGGGATGGGACAGAGTCGCGCGACTCATCAGGGAGACCCAAGAGACCGTAGCATATTACGGGGAAACCAAAGACATGTCGTTGGAAGTCAACCCAGGTAAAGCTTCACACATCGTCAAACCAGACTCACACTGACAATTTTTAGTATCTACGATTCTACTGGGCGAAGCAGCGGGAGTGACGAGCATTTTCCCAGCAACGTATTATACTCTACATACGTCCTGGCGAATGGCCTATTTTTCAACTACCGACGACGGCAGGGAGGAATTCGAGGAGGCTTATTACCCCCCGAAAGACCTGACGGACCTTTCCTCTCAACACCTCGCTTGCTTCATTGAAGGCAGTCATTGTCTGCGCAAGGCTATTTGGATGCTTCTATCGCACCACGTTCCCGAAAATCTCTCGGACGCGTGCTTGTGCGGCTCAGGCAAGGAGAAATGTTGGAAGGCCAGGCGGAAGTGGTTAGACGACAAACGCAGGGAATTTGGTGACGAGTGTTTTCTTGATCCACTCTGGGTACTTCGAGAAATGCAAGATGCTGCGAACGGTCTTCTCCTCCACCCCTCTGACAGTGACCGTCAGATAGGCTTCCATTGTCGAGCCGGGTTGGTAAAAGCTCTGGGAGCATGCCGACAGTACCTTTGGGATGAGCTTCCGTATTTCTTCCGCCTCGAAGTGAGAGAGGATGATCAAAATTATGGTTATGATCAGTATTTGTGAGTACTCTCACTGTTCAAACGTAGCGTATGAATTTACACATGATTCTCAGTCACTCATAAGTGTGTAACGAGCTATGGCCGTTCCATTGAATGGCTCGTTTCTGCCCGTAGCTTGTACCCAATGCATCTGTCTAGAGCAACAATCGCGCAGGTATCCGGAGATAGTTCTGCTTCTTCAAGCTTCGAGCTCTAAGTCGACGAGTCTACACGGCAGGTCATCTCATCCCTTGAGTACTCGGTTCCGTACAGCAGTCTCGATGCTGGACCGTAACGGAATGCAATCGATAGGGTGTAATAGTTCCCATGCTTGTTATATACAGTGTAGTACGTATAGCTTGCAAGTTCGCCGAATGGCCGCTAACGTAGTGACGAACACTAATATCGAATAGCGTCCATCGTTATGTACTGAAGACATCAAGTTGCCGAGCCATGCCGCATCTTCCAACATTCATCGACCCCACGCTCAATACTCTTGGCAGTATGAAATTGAAAAGGTGCGCACTCTATAATTACATACCGTACTTTATCGATCCGGAGATCTTCTTATTCCTGTAGCGATCCCATATCGATCATAGTGAATGCTGCGTGCCAGTCTAGGCACGGCACCTCATGATATCATCACAACATGCCACTTCACCCACTGGCAGTATATAAGACCCCATCCCATTCACCCCACCTCCTCTGAACCTCCTCTCACCATCGACCTACTCTCACACAAACTATCATAATGGCTGGACTTGAACCTGGTGCTGTATACCGCTTCATCAACGCCAAGGCTGGCAACGTCTTGGACCTCTCCGGCGACGACAACAGGTCGTGCATCGGCTGGGAGTGGCACGGGGGCGACAACCAAAGGGTACGTGGCTCGAGGCGCACTTGACATCGATCCGCTCTGATCAGCACGTCTATGTTGCAACTTTCAGTGGCGCCTCGAAAAAGTCCGCGATGCCGATGCCTGGGTCATCGTGAACGTCGCCACTGGAGGGTACCTCTCCATCACCCAAAACCTTGTCGACGGCATCCAAGTCGAGGTCTCCTCCGACCCTACTCAATGGGCCATCCGAAACGACGAGGAGGATCCCAGCCTGTTCCGGTGAGTATCGTACTATTCTACGCAAGTAAGCGTCGTGGATCTCATTGTCGTTTGTGATCAACTAGCTTCTTTGTCTTGAACACCTGGTACAACCTCGATCTCGCCGATCACGGTAACCCCAACAACGGCACCGTACGTAGCATTGTACTCTTCCTCTACTAAGGTGGCTGATGGCTATCGCTGGTTTGTTTCTAGCCTGTCACTGTCTGGGGCAAGTGGGAGGGCCGCAACCAGTGCTGGCGTCTTGAACCAGGTAAGCTTTGATATCATACCGTCCGTTTGAGGTCGTACTCACTCGATGCGTAGTCTAAGGGATCTCATGAACGAAGAATGACAATGCTGTTGGACGGAAAGTAATCAAGGGTGTAAACACTACCATTCATTCATGTATCATAAACGCAATCATCATCATCGAAGCATTGAACTAACATACCAATCGCGAACGTATTGACTCCGAGACCTGTCCCAGTTTTCACTCACGACTGAATGTGCTTTAACTCACAGTCCAACTCGACCTGGTCGTTTCACGGTCTAAGGCCTTCATGAGATGACAATGCCCATGTAGAACGGAAAGTGGTCAATATTCAATCCCTACTTTTCCCTACACTCGCATCCTCTGCATGAGATCAAACCCACTACTGGCGAACCCAACCTGGTCGACTCACAGTCTAAGTCCCTTCATAAGCGAACTGCCAGTGTTGAACACATAGAGTGTAACAATTAGTATCCATTCATGTACCGTTAAACAACCATCCAAAGTTCCAGTAGCAAAACGATATCCGAATAAATACCTAAACTCCTCTCCCACTCTCTCCCACTTCCCCTACTCTTCACTCTCCCCCCATCTACCGCTCACCCTCACGTCCGATACCGATACCGATACCTCTCCTACGCACGACACCGATACCCAAGTTACGCCCGATACCGATACCTCCCCGCATCCCTCCTCCCCCTCTCAACATCAATACTGAGTAGCACAGGCACAGCCGCCCACACCATAACGACGAGGAAGAAAAAGGCGTAGCGGATGTTGCCCGTCGTGTCTGCTATGAGGCCCACTACGAGGGGGCCTACGAAGGAGCTTGACTGGTGATGTGAGACGAGTGAGTGAGAGTGAGGGTGAGTGGGAGTTAGCGGGGTAGAGAGAGAGGGTGGAGGGATAGAGAGAGGGAGAGGGAGAGGGAGGGTGGAGAGAGAGAGGGAGACGCACCTTGTCAGTGATAGAGAACAAAGCATACCACCTCGCCTCCTCCCCATGGGGAATCAGCTCCGAATAAAACGCCCTCGCGTACCCCTGAAACGCGCCATACACCGATCCCTATCGCACCAACCACCACATCAGCCACACTTCCCCTTCACCCATCTAGCCAACAAAAACTCAACACTCACGAAATAAACAGCCAACCCAAAAACCTCCCCCGGCGTCGTCAGCCCCCCGACCCTCACCTTCCCCTCCCTAAACACCTTCAAAAACCCGAGACAGCCATACGCCGGCACAAGACTCGCAAGACAAACGAGGGTAACGAGCACCCGGAGGTTGGACCATGCAAGACGACGTTGGAGAGGGGGCCAGAGGAGGGATCCGAGGATGCCTGAGACGGGGGTGAGGACGCCGATTAGGATTAGGGAGGAGGCGGGCATGTGGAGGGTTGTTTTTGCGAAGAGGATTGCGGTGGAGGTTATTGTTGTGAATCCTACGTAGAGTTTATTGTGAGATGAAGATGGGAGGGGAAGGAGAGGGAGGAAGACACACCGTCGGACAGCAGGAACCAAGCAGCGAGGTACTGGAAGGTATTCCGCAGCCTCTTGACCTCTCTCCACCTAAGCATCCCGCCCAACCTCTTCCAAGCACCAACAACCTCCCTCCCCGCGCTCCACTCCCTCTTCCCTCCCTCTCCCTCTCCCTCCTCCTCTTCGCCCCCTTCCCCTTCCCACCCATCCTCCTCCTCTCCTCCTCTCCCCCTCCCACTCGCACTCCCACTCCCACTCGCACTCACACTCGCACTCCCACCAAAAGAGGAGGAAGAGGGCAACCACACCCCCGCAGGCACACTCCCCACCGCCCACCAAACCCCACTCATCCCAATAGCAAGTCTCAAAGCAAACGTAGTACCGTGCAGGAGCGTCACGGGCACCAGCGCGACGAGTAGCAGGAGGATGCCGGCTGTGTAGCCTAGCGCTATGCCCAGTGAGGAGATGCGGGAGGTTGCTGTGGAGAGGGAGGTTGTGTATGCTGTTCTTAATGATTCAATGGTCTGGCTCTCGGTTGTCGGGCCTGGTGAGGTGGTAGGAGCAAGGAGGGGTTCTTCCGACGACCTCTCCCTCTCCTCCTCCTCCCCATCCCCATCCCCACCCCCCTCCCGCTCACACGCCCTCTCCAAAGCCTCCCTCCTCTCCAAAACGCCCCGACTCTCCCTCGCCAACCCCGGCAAATATGCATTCATAGCGACGACGCTCGCTCCAAACCCTACGTTCGCCAGTATACCTAGGAGAGCTGATAGAAGCCAGAGGGGGGAGGAGGAGGGGAGGAAGAGGAAGAGGGTGGCGGAGGTGGAGCCGAGGGTGGCGAATGTGAGGAGGAGGGGTTTGCGGTGGGGGGCTGTGTGTGGGTGATGGATAAATACCCACGAAGATGTACAGTGGGTCCCTATGATCGACATGGCGAACGAATTCCGAGCAAGATGCTCTC